>JALLAX010000430.1:0-12293 GCA_036939555.1 Discostella stelligeroides
TTCAGTACTCGAACTGCCTATATATATAGGCATATAGACACTGGGGGTGACCACTAGGGTACCATCCCGCCACAACCCACAACCCACAAAGAATTTTTTTTGGATCGCACCAAAACTTAGTTTTACCAGGGATTTTTGCGGGGGAATCCGGGGGGAACCCCCCGGAAAGCGTAATGGGATACCAATGGGCTTTAGCCTTGGTGCCCGAGGCGGCCCTTAGCTAGTTCTTTAATTGGAACACTGTCCGTCAGTCAGTCAGTCAGTGATCAGGCCGCGTGGAAGCCGCCGCCGGGCGGCGGCTCAACGCCGACAGGGGAACCCGTACTGAGGGCGGCGGGGAGGGCCGACGGCCCAATGTTCCACGCTGGAATCAGTACGGATTGGCTTCAAGACTCGTCTCTGCAGGCAGCCTCTTGAAAAGTCCAAAAAACCAACCTCCCGCCCTTGTTCCACGTCAACACTTCGTTCAGTAAAATCCTCCTTTCAGCAGTTCCACGTCAACACATTGTTCGAAGAATTTGACAATACCATGACAAAAAGCTGCTTGCTACTACTAAAAATAATGGCAATATAGAATTAGTTACGAAGCTTAAATCGTCTAATAATTAAATAAATAGTTGCTACTATGATTATTGCTGTTATTTTATGTTTTATTCCTTGATTATTCTCTCGCTACTGTGAAAGAAAAATTCACTTTCCTACCACTTCGNCTCTCCCATTCTCATCCCTCTCGGCGACGGCAGAAGCGGCTGCGTGTCTCTCCCTCTCTCCCATTATTTAGTTGATTGTTGCGCAGCGGCGTGTTTCTCTTCTCCCACTTTCTCTCTCTCTCCCATTTTGTTGTTTGTTGATTATTGCAGTTTCTAGCAACCACATCTCTCTATCTCTTGGAGGCAGCGTCCTCGGCGTCTTGCTCTCTCTCTCCCATCTCTTCCTCTCTCTCTCCCATTTAGTTGATTGTCGCGCGGTAGCCGGCAGCGGGCGTGTCTCTCACATCTCTCTCCCTCTCTCTCCCATTTTTTTGATTGTTGATTATTGCTTCAATGGTGCCTCTTTCCCCCCCTCTCTCTCCGAAGAAGCATCTGCGTATGTCCCTCTCTATCCCATTTAGTTTCCTCTCTCTTGGTGGCATCGGCGGCGGCGGCAGCGGCAGCACTGCGCGATGATGACAAAACACTGTTAGCGTTAGTTGCAACGCATTGTATGAATTATGGATCAATAAAAAATCAAACGCGCAGAACCATCGCTGGTATTCTTACCTTTCGAACGCGCTATCGCATGTCAAAATATGGCATCAGTGGGCGGAGATAATCCCATCGGCGTTGGCCATTGTTACGATAGATAATTATTTTATCGAAATAATAATATTATCAACTCGACAACTCGACAGAGAGACAGAATCCAGCTTCCACGTAGACCCTGTTTTTTAAAGTCCAATTTTTGATTTCTCTCTCTGTGATGTGTCTCCACCCTCCCTTCGCCCGAAGTCAAATAATCGAGTGGCATTATCATCTCATAATCCTAAACCCTGATGCCAGTGTTCCGTGAATGGTGGAATGCCCCTGCCCCTCTCCACACCCTCTACCATACTGAGCAGGTGGTAAAGGCGAAGGAGATGGAAAAATATAATGCAATCTCGTCATCTGAGGGGGGCTTGGGTAGACCCTCATACCCCCCTCGTTCAAAGATGACTGATGGATGTATTATTGATCTGTTTTTGGACCCGGTCGCCGCCTGCTCTTGGAGTGTGCGGACTGGGGAGGGAGATTGCCATCATTCCCCCAATCCTCCATCCTTCCATTATTGAATCCTCCCCATCCCCCCTCCATCTGGTGAGTGGGAATAATATCCACCCCCCCCCTTCCCTTGCATCACCCATCACACATCCATCCAACAAAAAATACCATGCCAATACTACGAAAAAATGCGTCGGATTTTAGGTAAGGGGGGAATCCCTTGCAAAATTTTATTTTCACTTTTTATTGTCTTAATTGCGTGACATTTGCTCATGATGATTAATTCCATTTTCATTCTTGATATCCATATCACTGCCAACTGGGGTAGAACACCAAAATAATAACATGGGGACGACAAGGAAGATGATAATCATGAAAACCACGACGAGGCAAACAAGAAGGACACAACAATTTGTTTTGCTAGTCATTGTCATCATCATCATCGACATGATAAAAACTAGCATGATACAACTACATACCAAAAAATTATTACCTGTTTTTATTATTATCAGGGGGGTTCTAAATGTGAGGCCGGCAAGAGTTGTAATTATGAAATAATATGATCAATACTATTTGTAATAGTGGTGTGTATGGTGAAGAGTCCTTAATAAGATTACAATTTTTTTATTCTTTATTACTCCACCAATGTTGATTGTTGTATGATGTATATAGCTTCAATGAGAAGCATTACCTATTGGTCGCCTTCAGTCATTGTTGACAATCGTCGTCATCGTGTCACCTGTCATGATCAGTGTGCAAATAGAACTTAGTCTGGCACGCCAACTGATGACGACTGTGATGAACGACGAATTACAAGTAATACTCTCCCTACTAACCTCATCCTTCCTCCTTGTGCCCTCCTCCTCAATATCATCATTCGTCATCGGATTGCTTCCTCGTGCCCTCCTCATCATTATCATCATTACTGTGAAGAGACATTTGACGTTGTCATCGTCATCATTGTAACATATATCGCCACCACTGTGAGAGAGAATTGACAATAAATCAGAACAACAAAAGCATTGAATTGAGACAAAATAACATTGTTAAGAAGCAAAGATAAGAGGAACGGATGCAACAAACGACAAAAATTATGATGATACATTTTTTTACTGATGCCCTCCTGTCCCCTATCCCTGCTTACCTCAATCTTCGTCGTCGCCATCAGATTGCTTCATCAAGCCCCCCTCCTTATTATTTGGCGGTCATTACCGTCACTTGTTGTCACTGTGAAGAGGGAATAGTAAATTGTATAGAACGTGAGAAGGATGCAGCACAATTATCAACTTGTTGCTGAAAAGTGAAAAGCAAAGGACCGGACGCGCCGAAGGACGATGACGACAATGACGAGGAATACTCTCCTTACTCACCTTGTCACCCTTCATCATCGCCAACGGATTGCTTTCTGATGGAGCTCTCCACCTCATTATTCGACATCTCCTTTCCTAGTTTCAATTATCATATTTATGAAGCTAGATGAATAGATGAAGCAGTTGATTTGGAAAAATGATTGTTGGCATGGTTTGTGTTTTTGGTGAATGCTGGTGAATGGTGTTTTGTTGCTTGGCCTCGCCGGTTTGAGTGGGGAGATTCCCCGTGGGGAAGAAAACAGAACCTGAATAAAAAAGGGGTGCAATAGAAGTAGCCAATCTCTCTCTCTAGAGTGCAGAGATCACCATAAATCGCTCCGTACAATTTCTTGGGGTGAACAATTACAACATTATGGTATAGATCCATGCTCCACAATCCTCAATCCTCCGTCCTCGGTCCTCGGTGGAAATATTATCAATATCTAACTCTTTGCGCTGACAGCCAAACACCTTTTCAGCAATCTCTTCTTCACACCAAATACCAAGAGTAATCAATCGTTTTAGAGTCTCCACCATGTATTCGTTCCGAGGACAAGGTGACGAGGAAGGCAATGATCTTAACACTGCAACGAATAACAGGGAGCCAGGAAGCGGGGAAGGCAGCCCGCATCATGAACAGCAGATATTTTTGATGCCTCTGTGGGAGGAACCACGTGCGGCGTCACTTTCTCAAGTCCAGAGATTAGATACAAGCATTATGACATCTCATGATATTCTTGCCTATGGACTCATGTACGTAGGCTTTGGAAGAGAGCGACAGAATGTTTGCGAAAAGACATCAGTCGATCGATTCAAGGCTCATTATGGTCCAGATCCTTGGACAGTCAAAGACCTTGTAACAGATCTAATCAATGAATTTCCTTCCACATGCTTTAAGGAATTGTTAATGGGTCTAAACTGGCTCAAGCTATATGATGTTGAAGCTGTCCTTGCTGGAAGATGGGGCTACTCCGAGGTCACCTGCCGCGAGAAATGCAGAGCCATGGTTCGCCATATTCAGTCTTTCAAGGAACAAATGATTCGCTTTGACCCAAGCTTATTTCGGAGTGAGGAGACTCATGTGATCTCTGTTGATTGTGTGAACTTCATCACCGAAGAGTTCAGGTTGAACCCCAGCACTGAGTACTTTGATCACAAAAGCCACAGCTGCGGACTTAAGTATGAATTTGCAATTAGCATTTGGCATGATCATTGTGTTAGTATTAACGGTCCATATCCAGCTGGGAAATACCACGACAAGGCCCTATTCTGTGGAGCAGAAACAATGGATGAGTCATCTGATCGATGGGATAGGAGTGCTCTATACTTCCAAATCCCTGATGGCAAAAAGGCTATTGGAGATAGCGCATATGAAGGAGCACCAGAGAAAGTAACTGTGAAGAGGGAAGGTCATCCACCGAATGTGTTTGAGTTTTTGGATCGAGCTCAGAATAGGCAGGAATCTTACCATTCTCGATTGGAGAACTACAATATTTTGACGCATCGCTTTCGCCATGGAAAAAGTACACAGGATAAGATGAACCTTCATAAAATGGCCGTCGAAGCAGTAGCAGTGATCGTTGAGTATGACATGAGGTACCATCCGCTTTTTGAGGTTTTCTGATTGTTGAATGTCAATGTCGATGTAAAATAGAATTATTTATGTGATAACAGATTGTTGGCTACTGTCAACACTGCTCCCTGATATCATCGGACTTGCATTTTTCATCATCAGTTACTTGTCCAATTAAAATAATTGATAGGATGCATCGAATGAAATAATTTGTTGCATAGGTATTGATTGGACCAATTTAAACGTTATCATTCTAAAATATTATATTTCACATAGTTTCAGCGTGACCATTGTTGACTTCTTTATCCTATGCCAATCAACGAAATCCAACATTGCTGCTTTCAAAACTCAATCCTCAAGCAAGTTGGCTTGCAAAAATTAACCACTCCTTGCCACTCTCAGGATTTAGGAGTTCTTGTTTCTGTGCTTTGGCAAGTTTGTTGTTTGATGCGTTTGAAGCGTCACTCAAACAGTTGAATGTGGTGGCATTTAGTAAATGGTTCAATACACATGTGATCTTCTCGTCCGGAAACTTCTCAATTTTCTCAACAGAAAGCAGTGTACTACAAGATAAGTCAATTTTGCATTGCATCAGCTCAAAATTCAATTGATGATTTGCAGAGCATTTGTTGATATTGTCACTAGTATTCTTGCTCAGATCTGTAATGGCCTCCAATACAAAAGCAGCACCTTCAAGATTGCACCGAGTCAATCCTTCCTCAATCTGAGTAAGATTACTCACATATGATCAAGTTGCTTGCTCTCAGGAATATAAAGCGGAGGACCATCAAGCCCGCCAAGATGATTGAACAATGCCATTATGCTTGCATCAGATATTATGTAGTCCATATCTTGCATTGCTTCTACATGACTAAAATCCAGTTGCTGCTTGACTGTTGATGTATCTCATAGGATTGGAATAGGTAAAGCCAAGAAGTCACACAATACTTTGATCCTCCCTGAGTCTTTTGCCACAATACAAAGGTATCTACAACATCATGATCATCATCACTGCGCTATTGGCGCAGCGATTGCAGGTTGCCCGTACAAGTCGGAATTGCCATTCCAATAGCTGTTACCGCTTCCATCTGCTGATGCCACTATCATTGGATTCACTTATGTAAAACCTGGCCCTGAAACTTCAATTAAATGTGTTTAGTAGCTGTCCCAACAACCTACCGCAAATTATAGTTCTGATCAAGTAGATAATGTCATATGTTCAAGTGACTGCGTATCCTTGATCTGAGAGAGCAGTAATAATTCTCTGGATAGATTGTTCAAAAATTCTTCTGCCAATTGACCTCTTCTCCAGAGGTCCCCATATTAATCGCACATGATGGGGAGCAAAAAATGTGGATTGGAATTAATGGAGTTGAGAGAATGAATGTTGGCTACGTTGTTGAGGGTTGAGAATGATGCCGACAACAAGTGCATAGATGATTTTATGGTTCTCAAGTCTAAAGGCAGGGGGCGGCTGACTACACAGTGGGATGAGTGGAAAATGAAATGCCTTGTCTAGGCACAATGAGCATGACCATTGACCATGGCGATGAGCAGAAAGACGCCGATGATGAGAAAGGAGAGTGGTGAACTCATCTCGATATTCAAGACGTGTCTAATGTGTAGCTAGTCCACTAAAAAAATGTTTGGGTGTGTGGATTCAAGATTGTTGGTGGGCTGGCCAAGGAAGTGTCCAAAGATAATAATATCATCAAATGATGAATGAAGATGAACATGGAGTGTGGAGTGGTATGGTATCTACGCACTGCTATGTTTCTACATACACAACCTCGCCAATGGCGATGACGACGAAAAACACATTCACCATACTACCATATCATCTAAATTAATCACCCCACCTCTCCGAAGATGAGCGAGGCTACCAGGATAGCATTTCTGTCCACCTCGCCGAAGCAAGAGAATGGTGAACTGACGAGAGAAGGTGTGGGTGGTGTTGAAATGCTGGACATGTGCTGCTGAGGCTGTGGCTGTGGTGACATCAATTCCTGTTAATGATGTATTCATTTTCTACACACCCTCGGCAACCAGATTATCAGTTTGGTGAAGAGAGTGATGATGACTCTGAGGAGGGTGCTGACAGCAATGATCATGCCAATGGTGTAGACGTCAATGTAAGTGACGATGGCGATAGCAATGTTGATGGCAATGACGATGATGACGATGATGTGCTACAGTTTGAAAATAGAGTCGACTACTTAGCTGACAATAATGATGGAGAACAAGAATCAATTGAAGCTTCCCCTCAAACAGTGGATGACTTACGTGCACTCACTGTCAATGATTTGAAGGCAATGCTCGCTGCTCGTGGTCTACTGAAGCAAGGTAAGAAGGAGGAATTGATCCAACGCATTCTTAATCCACAGGATGTCGACTTCAAAAGCAAACCAATACGTGAACAGTGGAAAACTAGCAAGGCAAAAGCCTTCCTTATCAAGTTACTTATGGATACAACATCTGATATTCATTCGAAAACTCCCGAGGAAGTTTGGAACTCGTCAGAATGGTTTCAACAATACCCGAAGCATAGATTTGTTGATAATATGAAAAATATTAAAAAGGCATTGGAAGACAAGGGACAGGTGATCAAGGAGGACATAAAGTTAATTAGCGAGGAGCTTGCCGCTCTCAATTTCTCCAACGTGACCAAGCGTGGACACCCCCACTGGCACACTCATTCTGCAAAGAAGCTCCTGGCGGAAGATTTGTTGCAGGGACGGAATGTTAATATGAAACCAAAGGAATTTCATGTAACAAGACAAGAGTTTGAGGAATTTCCGCTGAGAGTATTCAGGGGTCATATCTACCAAGAACAGAGGAAGCAAAGGGAGATGCCCCTAAAAATTGCAAAGCGGAACAAGCTTGCTCAAAAGAAGTATGAACAGGAAGTTGAGGCTGAAGCGGTGCGTTGGCATGAAGCATGCAGATCAAGAACAGCATAGTGAGAACTGAATTTGTTTTAGAGCAGTATGTCTTGAATCTGTGAGGAGTGTAGGACCTAACAGTAAGCTGAAATGAATAAGAAGTAGGATTTAAATGTCGTCAGATGTAACTAAAACTTCCAAGATTCAACAGGTTAATCAAAAAACTGCATCGCATCAGTTGTCTAGATTTCATAGACAATTATCACAGTAGATCTAACCTGGCCACTTTCCAGTCAATTGATCAACCTGGTTTCCACAACCAACATAACAGAGGAAGCGATCACTCTGATCTCAATCTTGTCCCTGTTAGTGACATTTTTTATTTTTTATGCCATAAGACACATTGCCACTTTCTATCCTGGACCCGACTAAGGTAGAAGCTTCACCATTTTGCACTACCTCAGATGAATTCAACCTTCTCAACCATGAGTCAGCGATTGTTGTATCAGCATTAAATTATCAAGTGCGATGCAGCGGCAAGGACAAGGCAGCATCAGCATCAATGAAGATTGTCTAGCTGTGACGACATCAATAGTAATAGCAATGCAGCTGTTGTTCATCGAAGGACGAGTGAAGACGATGGTGTATCAAGTATCAAGATAGAAGGAATTTATTTGTTGATTGTTGCATTGTTGAAATTATAATAATTTCTCGCCACTATCTGTTAATTTCGTTTGTCTTGCTCTCTCTCATGGCAAGGTGATGGTGTACTTGTTGGCTAGGGCAAAGACTGTGCTGTCGATGCTCTCTCGCCACTTGCCACAAAAACAAAAATATTGCTGCCCATGTCGGCATCGGCATCGGTGATGCAGCTAGCGGCAACAGCAAAGTAGATAGCTGCGATTGCATTAGTAGCAGTGTGAGCAATCTTGTGTGTTCATCGACGGCGACGAAGGTATGATTGAGGTGCCATAGCCATAGCCACATCAAGTTGCTCTCTCACATTATAAGTAGCTCTTGGTTCGCATAGTGAAGCGCATGATAGGTCGATTGCAATGCCAAAAGACGCATGGACCGCTCTCGTCTCAATCGGGTTAAACCGTCGTAGACTTCCGAAAAAAGAAATGGAGATAAAAACGGTGTAATATTCTGTCGCTCTCTCGATGACAAGCTCAGCCGATTCTGATATTGCTCAAAACAGGACTGGCTCACGGAATAATTTGACGCGGGTAGCATTGTATCCACGTACATTGTGCCATACGATTGCATCGACAACTTATTCCACACACCCAAAAATCCATTAATCTCACTATCCATGGATCCAATAAACATTTGCAAGTCGACCGACAAACCCGGCCGTGATTCGGCAATTACCCGCGAGGCATACTGAATCAAATATTCCCGTAGATGATTCTTCACCTCACGTAACTCCATAGGTAACGAGTCCACCATGGTCGTTATCATTCGCAGATCGTTCGCTTCGATGTTGAGACTCGTTCGGATTTGCAATTGTCGTTGTCGTAATGTGTTTATGGTATTGCTCATGAGTGTCGCAAAGAGCAGCGCAATACTTGGCACGACTAACCCGTTTATCTCAGGTGTGATAATATTTGCTTGATATTGTCCTCCATCGACGGCTACCCAATTATTGTTACTGATGACTTCAACCACTTTATTAAATATCCGTGCTGTATCCTCGTAGGTCGAGAAGGCAATCAAGGGTGTAATGAATGGCAAATATTTGAGTGTGGCGCTCACCGCAGTGGGCGGGATGCGTGTGTGGAATGGAAGGGATGGATGAAACATCATTGATGAGTCGTTGGTATTGGGATCTAGTAATGATGATGATGACGACGATGACGGTGATGATGACGATGACGACGACGACGACGAAGCCTCAATAAGGGAGGAGGAGTCAGAGACGAAGCATGCTGGGCCGGCATCAACGGCTGCAATGTGATCATCGAGGTAGCAAGGACCTTCGTCGTCGTCGCCTGGTGTTATTTCCAAAGTCGATGATGAATAACTGGAAGAGTCGTTGAATATAAATGATGATGAAGATTTATCACTGTTTTCTGAAGTGGTGGATCGGCCACCATTGATAATGCCATTGATGTTGACATTATTTGATGATATAATGTCAATGCTCCTATCTGCTAACATATTACTCTCTCCGATCTCCATCGGGAGTGTAAATTGATTGCTATTTTTTCTCATGACACCATCATCATCGTCGACGTCGGATATCATAAAGTAACATCTGCCACGTCGTAGTCGTAGAGGCGAAGACTGCTCGAGTGCCCAAGTAGTAGTAGACCGGCATGTATTCGAGGTCGAGTACCAGCAAAACGTGATGACTGGCTCAACTAGCTGGATCAGCAGGAAGAAGTGCAGTAATGAAACATGCTGCTGCTGCTGCTGCTGCTGCTGCTGCTGCTGCCGCTTCTGTATGGATAACGTAGACATTGATTGCAACCTCTTTATCTTAATATTTTACCTAGCAATAAGTAATACTATGAAATGGAAATGGCGGAAATGAACCTGTCGCTGTCCGCGATGCCATCGTCGATCGTTGATCGTCGTGAAGCACTCCGGCTCTTGCAGCAGCTGTTTGCTGTTGTTTGCTGTGTTTGGCTTGCGGAGTGGCAAACGTCGTGTTTCCGTCTGTGCTGTGCCAGCAGCACGTTCGTGCCAAAACACTGAACGACCTTGCTTGCTTGACTCACACACGATGACGTTGACGAACACAACCATGACCATACTAATAACAATCTAACCAATAACCATTCACAATCCCTAGACCTAGATGATATGCCCATGGCTTCATTCTGATCCGCTTTAGTCCCACCCACACGCACACGCGTTGCCCATCAGTCTCAAGAGACACCACGTGAACGCCACTTCCTAAATCTACACTTACATTCGACTGTTCCCATTGAACAAAAACGAGTCGTCGCTCGTCGCTCGTCGCATCCATCACCTGTGACAATAATTGTCGTCAGTCGATAGGTTCGCTGTTTGGGACGAGAAGTCAGGAGTTTGGGTATCTTCACAAAAACGTTAGAGAACGTGGCCAACCGTCAGAGCAACAAATCACAAATATTATCATGACATCCTCATCCTCATCGATCAATGGCAACGTCAACGGCATCAATAACACTAAATTAATGGTAATGAAGCACGAAGTCGATTCCTCCAGTTCGATTCGACCACTCGAATACGACCACGGTGACAATGACAGCATGAAAAACGATGAAATTAAAAAGTTACTCTCTATCATCCATGCACAAAACGAACAATTGGAACGACATGACAGACTACTGAATGCCCTCCTTCGAACGGAACAAACACGAATAGCTGGAAATCGCGTCCATCGGAGAAGAAGAATAATAGTGGTGCTATTATCCATCCTTCTGTTACTCGTCTTGATTTACATGGGATATCTCTCATCAACCTACATTCACAAGAACACAGTACTGTATTTGAATGTCAAAGCCACGCCCAAGAAGGCACCATTTATTACCGCCGGGGTAAAAGTTCGATTCACCATGGGAGATTTAGTCTCTTGTATGAAGGGTGCTTTTACGGGGGAAACAATTGATTTGTCTCTCTCATAAAAAGGTATATTCATGTAAACGTGTGTGCTGGGTACAGTGGTCGAAATAGGGTCTGTGATAGATGCAACATGATGGTCTGTTGGTTCTCTATTCTTAAATTCCTTTGAAATGTGTGTCATCCTTGAAAGCAGCTTTGAAAAATGTTATATTTCAAATCATCCCATACATCCAAAGAGCCTCAGTAAGCAACCAGATCAATATTCTGGACTGGCATAATGATGTTGTGTTTGATAAGACACAGTGACATTTTGATTAGTGATATTTGATTGTGATCCCAATATTGATTTGAATCTACATGCATCTCATATTAATTTCCATGAAATGCAAACAAAGGAAGAAAAAGATGGTGCAATGATGTCCTTTGTTCAGTTTTCCAAGGTTAGGATGGTAGCACTCTGATGGAGCAAGAAATAACATTGCATCTGGAAAATTAGGGGTGACCAAAGACAAAAGCATTCTCACTTATATTGTAGTCTTAATAGGACCCATGACATCGTATGTAGACTTGTACCAGAAGGGGTTGGTAGAAAAAGTTGACCGCCGGGTACTTTTTCGGGCTACCCCTAGGTGATAACCGGAAAAACACCTGACCGCCGGGAGGATTTCCATTCTACCATACGTAGTAGTTTTCCGGTCAGAGCAGACATCGATGGACAGGAGGATCGTTATTTCCGTACGCACTATTTCCGTCTATTTCCGTTCGTGGGCGTTCGTGGGGTGGCATGCATGTTCCCCCCCCCTCCCCCTCCCCACTGCCGGCCCCAGACGCAGTCGTCCAGGGGATAGGGTCAAATAGGGTCAAATTTACTTAACGAAGGGATTTCAAAATTGTGTCGCATTACGTCATCAATGTGTTGTTCGGCGGGTTCGTACTTTACTCTAGAGAGAGAGAGTGTGCAGAGATGGGCTGCAAAAAATATGATGAGCTGTAGATGAGCTGCAGCTCATCTGCTCATCTGCAGCTCATCTGCAGCTTGTATGATCGATCATTCGTCGGCATCCGAATCACAATCCATCCTGTTCTTTTCTTGAGAGCACCTCCGCTAACACCACCACGTATGACCAGCTCTCATCGACGCCTATGGATAGCAGTTCGTCGCCACCAGCACCAGTCATCATCATCATCAAAATCATCA
>JALLAX010000431.1:0-12289 GCA_036939555.1 Discostella stelligeroides
CTGCGAGTCCTGATCCAGTAGAGGACGCAGCACCGCCACTGGCGGGAAGGGTAGGTGTCACCTCTCTAACAAACGTGGGAACCTCCTCAGGGATTTCCAAACTATCACCAAAAACAGAAATGTCTGCATAAATACCCCAAGTTGCAATCATTCATGAAGTAAACGTGGAAATGAGGGAGGACTCTAGACAAAACAACATTCTTGTCACACTGGCAGAAACGAACTCATAACTTACCCAACTTGACATGACACTTGGGATCCAAGGCCATATCCACCAAACGCGCATTCTTCCGACTTTCGATCTTGAATTTTCGTTTGAGCTGGGCACGTGTCCTACCCAAACAATACATTTGCATCAAGCTAAAATCAGTACCGCATTGTCGCAACGCATTGTAAAAGTCCTTCGTCTCGCGAACGCTCCATCGTACGGGAACGGTGCGTGGCACTGCCATGTACGAATCGTATCGTGCTTGGATAGCACCCAGTTGGGAGGGTGTTTCGCCCTCATCAATGACAGATCCTCCACCCAGGAGCTCTTGATCGATTTCAGTAGTCGATTGACGGTTCTCTGGATTGGGCAAGAGAGAGTTTTGGGCTATCACAATGGTCCCGTGCTCGTCGACTGTAACCTGAGGACCGGAGAGTGCACCAGCATGATCCTCGACGGATAATGAAGTAGACGCAGCTTTACTTGCATCTCCATCCACCACATTACTTTCCTCATCCTCATCTGTCTTCAACAAATGTACCACGTCATCACCCTCGTGAAATGTAACTCCCTTTTTCTGATTGTCGTTCGACTTTTTTGGCTTCTTGTTTGATGTCGAACGAGGGATTTTCTTACACATTGCTCTGAGGGTGGTGGTTGTGGCCATCATCCCCTCTGAGAATGATGATTCTGTTACTTGCGCACTCATCTTCTTGTTAGGAATGTTGTTAGTGTGGTTTCTTCCGCTCTCAGCCACATCACCATCTTCCTCAATAATTTCTTCGTCTTCACCCTCATCATTTCTAAGAAAATCATCCGCATGTTGCTCAGCTCCACCACTTCCATAATATTGAGCTAGAAACTCCCGATGTTTCTCTGACATTTCAAGGAGTGAAGAAGAGGACGTTAACATCATGGTTGGCACTTTGGACTCGAATATTTGTACATGAGATGATGGACCTAATGGATTCTGATAATGATGAAAATTATCAGAATCTTGTTCTACTCCTCCCCAAGCAATACCACCGTTTCTCGCATTGTCATCCTGTACCACCTTTACGGATGCTACCACATTTTCCAATAGTTCCAATGAATTTCTATTTGTCAATACACCATCGTTGTTCGTACCATCGTAAGAGTTGATTGAAGAAGATGTTGCCTGAAATCTTGATGGCGCTGCTGTTGTAGTCGCTGCCGTTGCTACAGAATCACTGCCCATGATAAGCGCAGCAGCCGCCTCGGCCGCTAAGACAAGAGAATTTTCGTCGTCATCATTATTGCAATGTTGTTGCAGTCGCTGCTGCTGACAATCAATGCCAATGCCATTCCCCGCTAGTAGAGTTTCCACATTGTTCGTCGAGCTATTGCTATTGGTCGACTTAATCGCCTTTGACTTTGGCGGCAAGACCGCACGAGGACGCTTCTTGGATTTCTTTTCACCTGATATTATTGCTGCCACCGCTGGTCGTCTCGCCTCCGTTGGTTTCTTGGTTGATATGACGGGTAACATGGTTTGATGCTGTCAAACTGCTGTTAATCAAGTGAATCACCGCTTCGACAGAAGCTGAGAGCCAACCATTATTTACGTTATGTTTTTTGGCACACGTTGCCTGCGTCCTTGATTTTTTTGTGATTCTGCTCGCTTCACATTCACAACACACAGAGCTGACAGCTGAGAACTGAAACTGAAAGAGATGGAATAAAATCATGGTTGACTCCAGGGCAAATGCGCTCATAATGTGGATTGTTGCCAGCGGCATATCTTTCATCAGCGTGTGGGCTCTGATAATCGCCATCCTGCGCAACTCCAAATTGCGTTCCAACTCTTTCGACCTTTACCTTGTATTTTGCCTCGCTGCCGATGCCATCTTTTTCACACTGATGCTTCCGGTAAATGTGGTGTTTCTGGTGGATTATTACAGGTTAAAATATGAAGAGGAGTATGAAGAGTGGGTTCCTGAGGTCGTTTATCAACTTGGGTGGTGGAGTGAATATTACTGGACATGCGCAAGTTTATGGATGTCCTTCGCCATCTTCGTTCAAATTTACAAGCTTCTTCAGTCGAACAAAAAGGCAAAGCGATATCAACCCCCTACGAGGAGACAAGTGATTCGAGATTCGACAATTATTCATGCATTTTCAGTGATAGTGGCAACTACTATCACTTTGCTGGGATGGTTTTGGGGTCGGATTTATGATAACTACATCGCGTATCTGTGGACAATCTATATTCCGGGGGTATTCATACCAGCGCTACTAATTACCGGCATGTGCTTTAAAGTGTGGCGGCACCAACTCATGCCCCCCAAGAATAATAGATTTCGCTCGTTGATTATGTTCTTTGCAAGGTTGCTTGCATCCATCATTCTTATGGTGATTGGAGTGATCGTGAAAAATACACTTTATACACGGGTCAATATCAACTCTGAAGATGATGGATCTGGACTGCGTTCTTTCTACGTCATTGCTAACTTTTTTGGTTTTTTCCAGGTTTGTTTAGCATTGACCAAAAACGAACTGCGGAGTGCGTTCTTGGATTTGTGGTGCTGCCGCTGTCGCAGAAACAGCAATAAAGGTGCATTGCCCAGAACAAGGACTGGCATTAGCACTAACCTGACTGCCCATCCAACTGAGGATGAATCGCATAGGATTGATGACAAGGAAAAATCGCAGGGGCATGATGACAGCAATGATTTGGAGCATGGTAATGTTGTTTCTCATTCTTGTGTGGACGGTGATACATCGTCGGTAAAAAATGAGAATGGTGGAAGTGAAGAGGCCAGCGAAGTCGTGGACACAGAAGAGCTAACGGAGAATTTTATTTCAGGCTCCATGATGACAAACGAGATTGCCGTGCCCGAGATACATGGTTCAAATACCAGCACAAAAGTCTGAAGAGTACTTATCATGGTTACGGATTTCAAACGAGTGCTAATGTATGTCTGCTAGTGAATTAAGAATAATGTGTTTGATTTATTGAAAAGTCCATAACATTTATCATGACTGTATCATTTTTTAGTCATCATGAATGATGAATGATCACATGAAAAAATCTTTTGTTTCATAGTAGGATGCCACAACTTCATTCTTATTATTGAGAGCTCTCACCCTTCCTCCCTCTAAGAATAGAGAAAAAATAGATCTCCTCCTCCTCGCCACCCTACTGGTCGGTCGATCGGTCAGTTCATAGAAACTGTTGGTTGTGCTGTGATGGCGATGATGCATTCTTGCCAGTATAATATGTAATATGACATTGAGGAAGAAGATGATTTCCCACCACCTCCAAACAATGAAAATGTCTGTGCTTCATTCTTTTGTTTGATGTGTGCCGCAGCAGAGATGGCCGTTTATTCCCCCTTTGCGGCATTGTTGCTGTTGTTCTTGACAGCGTGATGATCTCCTTTGCTGCTACAGAATCACTACACATGATGAGGGTAGCTAAAATTAAGGCGTTTGCTTCATCATTATGGCATTGTTGCTGCTACCAATCATCATCCTGCCGAGCAATGTCAATGCCATTCCCAGCTTGTGCCTTATTCGACTTCGAAGAGGCAGCAGGCGGCAACACCGCACGAGGACGCTTCTTAGATTTTCACCTGATCTTAGATGATACTGCTACCACCGCTGGTCGTCTCCCCTCAGTTGTTTTCTTAGTTGATATGATGGGCAACATGGTTGATGATGTTAAGTGCCTTGATTGCAGCTGATTCATAATACTCCTAAAGGAATTTTTTTGCTACCAGGGACAGACAGACGTCTAACAAAGGATAGCCTGATTGCTACTAAGTACTACTACTTACCTCTCGCTCCCTGCCTCTGCCGGTCCCCGGTCCCCCGGTGCATGCAGTATGCAGTGACCAGTGACAGAACAACAAAGAGAGAATAATCATGGCTGAATCAGTTGTAATTTCGAGTATAATCTATGTTGTTGCCAGCGGCATATCTTTCATCAGCGTGTGGGCTCTGATAATCGCCATCCTTTGCAGCTCCAAATTGCGTTCCAGCACTTTCGACCTCTACCTTTTATTTTGCTTCGCTGCCGATGCCATCTATTTCACACTCTTCCTTGTGATAAATGTGCTTTATGTGGTGTTTTATAATGGGTATCTTGCTGGAAAAGATTATGGGACTCACATCAACGTCTTGGATATGCTGACATGGTGTACTGAATACTATTGGTCTTGCGCAAGTTTATGGATGTCCTTTGCCGTCTTCATTCAAATTTACAAGCTTCTCGTGTCGAACAAACAGGCAAAGCGATACCAGCCCCCAACGAGGAGACGGGTGATTCGAGATTCGACAATTATTCATGTATTTTCAGTGTTAGTGGGGACAGCTATCGCTTTGCTATACCGGTTTTCGGATGTGGGGTACTACTACGTTGTTTTTCTTTGGACAGCCTTTGTTCCAGGGGTTTTCGTACCAGTATTACTGATAATCGGTATGTGCTTTAAAGTGTGGCGGCACCAACTCATGCCCCCCAAGAACAATAGATATCGCTCGCTGACAATGTTCTTTACAAGGTTGCTCGCATCTATCATTCTTATGGTGATTGGAGTGCTCGTTAAGTATTCACTTGTAACATGGAACACTCAAGGAGGTGACGCTGGACCTGCAGTGTATTATTTCTACAGCATATTCTACCTGTTTGGGTTTTTCCAGGTCTGTTTGGCATTGACTAAAAGAGAATTGTGGACTGCGTTCTTGGAATTGTGGTGCTGCCGCCAAAATAGCAAAAAAGGTCCAATGCCCAGCAATAGCTCTAACCTGACTGCCCATCCAACTCAGGACGAATCGCATGGAATTGATGACAAGGACATATCGCAGGGGTATGATGGCAACAATGATTCGGAGCTTGGCAATGGTGTTTCTCATTCTCGTGTGGATGATGACACGCTCTTCCGTAAAAACTGAAAGTGATGGAAACGAAGAGCCCAGCGAATTCATGTAGTACACATGAGCGCAAACTCAGAGAATATCATTTCAGGCTCCGAGATGAGAAATGAGATCGCCATCTCGGAGTTGCATAGGTCAAAAACCAGCAAAAAAGTCTGAAGAGTACTTGTCATGGTTATGGATTTCAAGCTCTAGTGCTACTGTCGATCTGTGTGTTTTTATTAAGAATGTGATGGTGTTTAATGTTTCATTAATTGTAAATGCATTATCACATCATTTATCATGAATGATGACGAGAAAAATCTCTTTTTGTTTCATAGGAAGACACACTTCATTGGAGAGAACTCTTTTCCCTCCCCCTTTCTCTGGATGCAAAAGAGAAAAGATAGTCTTTGGTGTTATCATGTTGTAAAAATAGTTATCGACGCTGATTTTCATCCAAGCTTGAGTATGGAACTCTGTCCCCCCGAAGGCCTCAACTGAAGTAGATATTTGTCGAGTGGAGCATTAGATGGCGCAAAAAAATGTCGTGAGATGGTTCCAATAAAGGGCGTAAAAATAATGGAAAGAAATGTGTCATTCCCTTGACAAATTAGAAAGGTACTACCTCCTACTCACCACCCTACTGGTCGGTCGATCAGTCAGGACATTGAAACTGTTGGTAGTGCTCGATGATGCAAAGGCATTGCTTGACAATGGTGGTAGCGGTGGTGGCGCATCCTTGCCAGTATAATGTGATGTCGAGGAAGAAGATGATTTTCCACCACCTCCAAACAATGAAAATGTCTGTGCTTCATTCTTTTGTTTAATGCGTGCCGCGGCAGAGATGGCCGTTTCTTCTCCCTTCATGGAAGTTTCATTGTTGTTGTTGTTGTTGTTGTTGTTTTTGTTGACAAGGTGGTCCTTGGATTTGGTCATAGGACTAGTATTAGTGGACTTGGAAGACGTTACAGCCTTGCGATTGGGGGAAGCAGTAGAAGATGCCGCCGACACCGACGCCGATGCCGATGCCGATGCCGTCGTCTGAGGTGGATTCGTTGAGCTACTTGAAACGCCGCCACCGCCGCCGCCGAATAGGAACCCCGTTGACGACTTGCCACCCGGTTCAGAGAGGACGCGAGAGGTTGATCGAGTGACGAAGTAGTTTTGGTTGTCGTTCATTGTTGACGGAAGATATTCTTTTATTGTGTGATATGACTTCTAGAAGAGTTGAGTTTGAGAGAGGTCGTTAGCACGACGTTCTCTCACTTCGCTTCTTTCTTCTTTCCTGAAATCTGTCGTTTCGTACCAACGTTATTTTGATTACTTATCGTTTTCAAGGTGAGACAATGACCGAAATTCTTCTTGATGCTTCATTCCAGTTCATTCCCCAAGAGATCAGAGATCAAGCAAGCAAGAGCGCCGCCGGGCTGGCGGCAGTGGTGGTGGTGCAATAGGTACCTATCCATAGGTAGCTTTACCTACCTAGCCAAACAGGTCACCTAGGTATGTTATTAATTGTTTGTCGTGAGCCATGAGCCCTCATCGATCGTCGCCATCCGAACTTCTTTTTCATAATATTATGATGGAGTAATACCCCCCCTCTTCTAACATGAGCTTAAACGACTCCAAGAGAACGAACATTCTCCCTGCTGGTCAACAGCAAGATAGATTATTATTCATCACGAACCTTCGTCATCATGGGGGTCGTAGTCGTAGTCTCCACCCTTTGGTATTTGGAACAGCCGCATTATCTCTATTAGCGACAGCATTGCCATCATATGCANCGTAGTCTCCACCCTTTGGTATTTGGAACAGCCGCATTATCTCTATTAGCGACAGCATTGCCATCATATGCATTTGCTGCCTCCATGGGGAGTAGCAATCCATCCCCTCCATTTGTCATTGGCGACAATATATCATCATCATCACTTTTTTCTACCTCCCCTTTTCTTCCTCAACATCAACAACAGCTGCGATATCTTTCCACGTCTGCCACTTTTAATTCTAACAACAAACGACACTGCCACTCACTGTTTGCCTTGCGGGGTGGTCAGAGTTCGTGGGATAACCAATATTCCTCTGCCTCCTCACCTTTTGCTCAACTCATCAAGAAGGTTACTGTTGTGGGTGGCACGCATGGGAATGAATACACTGGCATTTGGGTCATAAAATCAATTGACAAACAACGGGAGATATACTCCAAGACTCAACAACCACCAGACGACGGCAAAATAGAAAATGACAATATTGTCGTCAATATCTTTGAACAGTTCCCAAGCTTGGAAATCGACACACTCTTGGCCAACCCTGTGGCTTACATGGAGAATAAACGATTTGTCGATGTGGATTTGAATCGAGAATTTAGTGTTGAGAAATTACGGAGAGTGCCGAAAAGCCCCAACGACAACGATGATGGCGTGGAGGATTGCAATGTACGCAGAGAATTCTGTTCCGATAGAAATGTCGACTTGGCCGAAATAGTGCCATCTTTACCACATGAAAGCGTACGAGCACGTGAAATTGAGGGATTGCTGGGTCCAAAAATCATTCCCTCGGAGGAGCGGCCGCCGTCAATTGATAATGACAATAATTCCTCCTCCTCGTCCTCATTCAACAACGTCGATCCAAACACATGCGTCGTAATCGATCTACACTCCACAACCTCCAACATGGGAATCACACTCATCATTCCCGAGGGAGATGCCCTCATGTCCGCAGCCGCGGCCTACGTATTACACAAATGTCAGGAACGGTATGGAGACCATGGCGCGCAATGTTTGATGCATGCCTTACCACAACGACAAGATCGAATGAATTTATCCTCCTGTGGACGACATGGATTTACTATTGAGGTTGGACCGACGCCCCAGGGTGTATTGCGTCATGATGTGGTAGAGAAGACGCAGACGGCACTGCATGCATTACTTGAATTTCTGCATTTGCGTAACGTGGAGTTGTTGGAGCAGAAGAATGGAGACGAAATTTCAACTTCCGTGATGAGTAAATTACAAGAATTATATCCTGATGGGATTGTTCCATGTTACCGTTCTGCTCCGGCAGTTCGGCCTGGAGAATTGTCTGGAAAAATTAGCTGGCCCAATGATGAAATGAATCCTAATTTCCCCAAGTGGATGATACACAAATCGGTTCAAGATCGTGACTTTGAACCGCTACGTGTCGGCGATCCGTTATTCGTGGAATTGGATGGAACGATAGTGCCGTACGATGGAAGTCATGGCGATGAAGTGTACTTAATATTTGTCAATGAGGGGGGATACTATTACGCCAGCAGTGGCACGGGTATTGGCGTGGCTGTTCGGAGCCAGTTTGATTTGCAAACGGGTGAGTGAAGTAATATCATCTAGATTGAAGCTGACTTCCAAATGCTAAACAGCCCCCTTGGATAATGTGCTCTCACGTTCCGCGTTTTGATTCCATTGTGCAGGTTGGTTTGTGGCTGAGAGTGATGATGAAGAAGGTGGGGTGGAAGATGTCGTTGTTGTCGTTAAGGATTCATATGAGTGAAAATGTTGATCTCAGTTGTCTTTAATCGCGAAGGATCAAAAACAGAAGGATTGGTCTCTATCGAGAATGTTCTTGGATCAATAAAAGTATCTAGAGGTGTGAGATGGGATTGATTTTGGTTCNTGGCATATTCTATTCCTTGTTACCAATAACATGTTTCGTGGCCTTGCCAATAGAAACCTTTTGCATCCTCGATGCAAATCGCAACGAGCTCACTGTGTTCGGCAGGTTAGCTTCATCCGAGTTGATACAGCATAATAGCAGTACTTTGGTATCAGCCTCAAGACTATCACGAAGTAGGTGCGTCAGAGTCGAATTCCTGTATGGTACAGAACGGTCAAATTGACAACGAGCTTGGACCACTTCGTTAAAGGCATCAATGGACCTGTTTACGAATTGGGAGTCCTCCCCTTCGATGCGATTAGTGACATCCAGCTCTTCATTAAGTTTCGCTGCACTATTCAAAATGTCTGACGCGGCCATGTCAACGAATTGAAGTTTGCCCTCAGTGCCCACTCCTGTTGCAATGTTCATCGAGGAAATGTGTACTGTAGTTATGACTGTCGCCTTTCGTTCGTGTTTGATCCAATTGGAACCCTGTCCGCGCAAATGATCCATGCGGCTGGCGATGGATTCTTGAAATATTGTTGCAACATCCTCGAATGAGTTGATCGGAATGGAGACCAATCCTTGAACTACTGTATTGCCATCAATATTAGTGCGTATTTCAAGCTTTCCCTTGGTCCAATTTGCAAGGTTATCTCTACGGTCTCGCGTCTCGCAAACTATGACCTCCCCCGCTTCTTCCGCAGAGGGGATTCCCGCAATGCGATCGAATAATTTCTCATTATGCACCTCGACAATGGTGATTGAAAAATTATCTCTGTACCTTTCTGTCCTGTGGCTGGCAATATTGAACAGCTGTTGGATTGCCTGAAGTTGTACGCCGTGCGACTCCAAATTTGGAAGGCCATTATCTTCGGCGGTAAAACTCACATCCCCCAGGAGCGTGTGAGTTTTCCCACTACCACTCTGGCCATAGGCGAGAAGTGTCACATTGAACCCATCCAACGAACTGATCAGTGGCTCTTCCAACTCGGAGAATACTTCGCATTGCGATGCTCCTGGAGAAAAGATACGATCGTACTGAAAGCTCATTGGTGAGGTATCTTCATTTAACACTAAGATGTCATGGGTGGGTATAGTAAGAATGCTTTTCGGCGGAACACTCCCGGGAAGGTACTCAATCGGTTTCGGTCGACAGTACACCCTAACTGTACCACGAATGTCTTGTAATGAGTTGAGCAGCTTGAGTCTCATGGCGGATTCTGCTGCCAATTTCTCGCGAAGATGGTCTGCTTCAGCGGTTGATGCCGCCACGGCACGAGAAGCCTGATTTGACCATTCGTCTGACAGTTGTCGAAGCGACAATACTTCGTCCCTAGTGGTATGACGCACAAACTCAAACTGCCTCCGCAAAGAGGTTGATTGCTTCTGGAGCTCAGCAATACGATCCTCGACGACCTCGTTTCGAGGCAATAACGACTCCGAAATTGTGCTGATACTCTGAGATCCCTTTCCTGATTCCTTTGGTTTTGAACAACTGGGATCTTTTTGTCGTCGGAAATTGGGTCGCAATCGATGAGGTCCCTTGGATTTTTCGTTGCTGTGAAAATTGCGAGCAAAGGTTGAAATCAGAATTAAGCTACGCAATAAAATGAACAAAACGAAAGATGTTCTCAACATCTTACCGCTCTATCTCCAGCGGCCTCTTCGCGTCCGGGCTTTTCTTCTCAAGTCGTTCCTTCAGCTCATTTATCTCTACTTCCAACATTCGTTTTCGTTCCAGCACTGTATTCAATTCTCCTCCTTGCTTTTCCTCTGCTTCCTGGAATTCCTTCTTCAATGTCGCAAACATCCTTGCTGCTTTTCGCCGCTCAGATGCGAGCTCTTCTGATATTACCGCCTGCTTCACTTCCGCTGCCGCGCTTCGCGTCTTTAGACCACCCGCTTCTTCTTCAGCAGCCTGGGCCTGCATCCTCCAAAACTTCGCCGACTTACGTTCTGCGGCCAATCTTTCTTCGGCAATGCGCGCCCGAGCAATCGCCTCTGCACTCTTTCTTTGTGCTTGCGCTGCAGCCTCAGCGGCCTTGTGTGTGACTGTTGAATTCCAGTCGGAGCTTGTGCAATTTTCGGCACTTTGAATAGCCTGTTCGGCCACCTTCACTGCCCGGGCGGCCTCCGCACGAGAGGCATCAAGTTCGGTACGAAGTTCAATGATTGCTTGGTGGAGCTCCTCGACAATTTCTTGATCGACTCCACCGGTTAATGACGAGACGTGTGAGTGATTGTCGGTATTGTCAACAGGTTGAACGCTAGTAGTATGGTAGACGGGGGATGCGCCTGTAATGCCAATTGGAGCAGCGGCATCCTGTGGTACACTAATTCGTGGCTCAAGCATAGACTCTCGAGCCTGTCCTCCATCGAGGGATATTCGTTTCCGCGCCGATTCCGACAAGGTGTCGAAAGTTTGCTTTGACATGGTGGTATCTCCCGCGCGTGATGAACCCGTGCGTGACATTGCCGACAACGAAGTGGTTTTCTCCCTAGAGGGGGATGCGGATGAATTAATGCCCGTAAAACTAAGCTCATTCTCACTTGCCTTACGCGGTGGTGGCATCAAAACTTTAGAACTAGTGTCAATGGTCTCCTTCCCGTTCCCAAACCCGTGCTCAAAAGCCAATTCTTTGTCCACCGCGCTGGCCTCATCGGAATTAAGAGTTAGTGCCGGCAACAAGCTGTGGGATGTCGTGTTGGGAGTTAATCTAGACGAGGATAACAAATGTCCGGGTTCTGATCGAGCAGTGGAGGGTGCCGCCGAAAGCGCAGATGATAATATGCGAGTACGCGTTAGTGATGGAGAACGAATCTTCTTCATCACTAGATTGTATCGAGAAAGGAAATTTGAACAAGCTCCTTATTAGCGAGGGATGAAGGCAGGCATCACACATAACCATTTGTTAAACACATCATCTAACCACTCACCTGCAGAGCTACCGCCCGCAACCGTTGACCTACTCCTCCCTCCACCACCCACACTACCCCCAACAACATCCTCCTCCTCAAATAGTGGCACGCCCAAAAACCTTGAAAATGCACTAGCAAACTTATCCCTATCCAACATGGTCGGTGCTTCAATATCTAAACTTTCATTTCCCCTCACACTTGTAATAATACTCAACAATCGCGAACTGGCACTAGAGTTTCGCAACGTGCGTTCTGTCGTCTTCCCCTTCCGGACGCAGATGAACTTATCGAGGGATAATACCACCGCATTCTTTTTTCCCCATGTCAATGCCCTGTGCGATTTGCTGTGTTCGGTAACTCCACCCATGCCAGTATTGTTATGTAGGAGAAGGTTGTCCGAGACGCCACATCCCTCCTCGTCGGTGTCGTCCATGCTACCAATATTTCCCCCGACTAATGGAGCAATAATCCCATCGTTTTCGCCCATTCCAGTTGTACCCAATGTGGTAGTGGGATTGTTGTGAACAACAACACCACCGGCGCCCCCACCACCGCTGACTCCACCACCAGGGAGGATATGTTGGAACAATCGACCATTTCGTGACATCACACCCGATCCAGTTGAGCGCATACGTTCGAGGAAACGTCGAC
>JALLAX010000432.1:0-11382 GCA_036939555.1 Discostella stelligeroides
AAAAAATATGTAATTTGACGAAAATGTCGATACCCAAACTGGTTTTAGACTTGTACTTATGCTCCAGACAGGCAGACCCGTGTCAAGTCGATTCACAGCAACTGAGGAATTGGTAGGGTCACTATGGATCCTGTTCAAAGTGTTCTCTTATCAAAGTCTGACACCCGTTGTTCGTTGTTCACTCGTGCCATCGGAATTGGTACATCATTTCTTGAGGTGTTCGCACAAACCTCCGTCCGCAGCCACAAAAACCAAGCTTCGGTTTCTTTTCTTTTCTCCACCGCCCTTCTTTCAGGAAACAAAAACGGTAACAACAACAATGACGGCAGTGAAACATCAAAGCCGGTCGTATCACCACTTCTACTACTACCGACCAGCCCCTCCGCATTGAACACCCACACCACAATATTCCAAATTTCAAAAATAATAAATCAAACACAGTCCATAACTTTCAAATGATGATAGACCTCAATCCGAAAGATTTCCAACGAATTCGATCTGTCCTGCAGGAGCTAGTTCGCGAATCCAAATTCTTCCCCGCCACGGCCAGAGACGACGACTGGTTCCACCCTTGGGAGGAGAATGATAGACGATCTCTTAATGCTGAGAGGAACGTGATAACGACCACCGCCGCGGCGGCCGCAATGACGGAGAAGAGGCGTCACATTCGTGCACAGAGCGAAGATGGGCTTCGTTCTACGTATTCCTGCTCACGACGGCCCAGATGTCACTCAATGGATTCGCTCGAGTCATCCTCGACGACGGAGGCATCTTCAACTTCCTTGTCGTCATCATCGTCATCATCCTTTGACCAACACAAATCGGTCGTTGAGATATTTGAAAACACAACGCCACCGATAGAAAATGCGGCGACAGATCTGGGTGATGATGTACTCCATGCTGTGCCCTTCATCCGCGAACAGGATGTGGAGCCCCGGTCGATTTTGGGCAGGGGTGGATTCTGTGAAGTGAGATTAGTTAATTTGAAAATGCGAAGATGCAATCAAGCCAATCGTAGTAATACTTCGAGGTGAGTGAAGAAAATAACCCAGTGCCGCAGCTGAGCTGTCGGTGTCATTGTTTCTTCGGTATTTCACGCGACTGATAAATCAACCACTCAACCCACCGTTCGCCATTCCCACCTTGTACGATTATTTAGTGACACCCAGCAACTCTACGCAATGAAATATCTCATTCCTCCCAAGGTGCATTCTCACGATAAAGAAGATGTTATTAGTAATGCGATTATCCATGCTCCCACGAAAGAAGCGAATCGGAACAAGCGGTTCGTGCGAGGCATCGCCGACCTCGCCATCGAAGCACAGTTTTTAACCCTCCTCTCTCATGACAACATAATCTCGCTCCATTACGTTAGTCGGGGGAGTTTGGAAGAACAGTTCATCAATAACAATCGTCAGCATCGATTCGGATTCTTCATGCTGTTGGATCCAATGTTCGAAACGTTGTCGAAGAGGATTGATGAGACATATATCCCTCAAGTATTGCTACATAGTCCCACAAAAGGTGGTCTTATGGCTACGATGAAATGTATACGACGTAGGTTGTCATTGACTCGGCAGATCTTCAAACCCCATGCCTTTGACGAGAGCTCAGCGCAATTGAATACGTTGAAAATTCTTCTAGCGCAACGCCTTTCGGTGGTCAAGGGCATTGCGTCGGCGCTACAGTACATGCATGATGATTGCAACGTCATTTATAGGGATATTAAACCGGACAATATTGGATTCTATCGGAAGCCTCATCCTTTCTGTCATTGCGGCATGAGGTCAAAGCAGACACATCATCTCTCACCGGCCATGACTGATTGCACCTGCTACGACGAAGTACCCAAGCTATTCGACTTTGGGTTGTGCAAGGAGCTCAAGCCCAAATATCTCAAGGCCCATCCACATCATGGACCTCAGGACAAGGTGAGCACGTACAACCTGACAGCCCGATCTGGATCAAGACGCTACATGGCGCCAGAGGTTGCTCGTTCCCAACCCTACAATGGAAAGGCGGACGTCTACTCGTTTGGCGTATTACTGTATCAGATGGCATCACTTCAAAAACCATTCGAGGGATACTCGTTACTCGAGCACGAAGATGAGGTGCTGTTCCGTGGCCATCGACCTAATCTCGAGATCCCATCGGCAAAAGGAAGGTTTGCACCTAAGAGCATCATCAAGAGCAAAGATATGTTAGAAGTACTAACCAAGTGCGTTTGGACGGAGGAGTTGAAACGACTCATTGAGGAATGTTGGCAGGGCGACATGAGGTTACGTCCAGAGATGCGCGATGTTGTCGCACGTTTGGAGAGTTGTCTTCAAGAGTTGACAGTTATGAAGAAAGCAGTTACGACAAGTGATTCCAATGAGGTGAAGTGGATGACCATCCAAAGCAGATGCGGCCTTGAAAGTGTGCGCTAGAATAATATGATCGAAGCTATGTCTTGATAAAAGTGTAACATGTCATGCAAATAAGAACTCATGATACAATATAAACGGCTAGTACTTTAATAAACTATAAATGATGAAAAATCAGGCATCGTTGACTCATCTCTAATTTTGATCATCAACAAAGGAATGCATCATGCTGTAGTACCAGCGCCTTGCCTTCGTGAACATAGGAGTACGTGATTGCTCGATGAATGGTATTCGACGTGTTCGCAAATAATGAAACATGGATCAATCTGCTGAACGTCGGTGGAACTTAAGCTTGAAATCATGACGATTGATGCTCTTAATCTGTCGGCCTTTTGCGACATCCCTTGGTTTTATATTTCAACCAATAATCCAGTGTACATCAAAATAGATATCAGCAAACATATTCCGGGGAGGAGAATGATGAGACCTCCCACCATATATTCTACCAAACAGCTCGTCATGTCTACGGAGATTAGTCCATCTACCATCACGTCTAATGCAACGAAAGCCATCAGCATTTCGAGCATCGTAGCAATGACTTGGACACTCACGTGCAGGATGAGAGCGAATCCATAGAGATCCTTCGTGTCTGGATCACGTGTTTCAACGGGTATTTCCCGTAATAGCATGTGGAGGAACAGCATCATGGTGATATCCGCTTCGGTCGATGATTTTGAAACGTTAACTAAGTGAGCGACGGTGAGTGGTGGAAAATCAGCCCATCATCCTCTCTCTGGTTGGGATCGCGCCAAGTGCATTCCACAAAACTGTATTCGAAGGAGTTAAGCAGTTTTCGCTTCAAGCGCTATGGGTGAACTGTGACTTCTTCATCTACTACTACTTAACTTCGAGGTGCGAGTTCAAGTTCAGGCTTCGGGTTTTGGGTTTTGCGTTATGTTTTATGTTTATGTTGACAGGGAAGACGGGGGCGGATGGGTGGCACTGGGACTCAGTTGGAGTGGTCGGCCGATTTTTGGGTGTCGAAGAAGAGATTCTCATCTCTCTTGCGAAGCTGACCACAACCACAGAAAACAGAAAGCAGACGAACGTGGTGCCTTGTTTTGGCAATGTTTTGCACACCGTACCTGTAGCCAGAATCGCCAAACGGTGTCGTCTTAGTCTTGGTTTTGCAGTGGACAGCAGACAGACTGTCCCTGGTTTACATACATATTTGCGTACAGGACGTTAGCTACATGAATTGTAGCGCGTAGCACAGCAGAGATTGCTCTTTCATCGTCCTCAATAGATATAGTTATAAAATCAATTAGCTTACAGCATTGGTTTGTCTGGATTGAATAGAGTCAATCCCCCAGTCCCCGCTCGCGTCACCCATTACAGGTTATGCAGCCCACTGACCGCCACATCTGAGATAATAATCCCCTGTGCCGATCAGAGTAGAGATTCATGTGCTCTACAAAAACCCCCCCATCGTTACCTACCGAACAATTTCAAAATGGTTAAAGATAAATCCTCCAAAAGCAAGCCTTCCAACGGATCGCCTAGCACCAATTCCGGTCAAAGCTCTGACGGTGTCTTCATCGATACACCGATCTCAACTTTGGGTGACCCTATGTCAGCGGACAAAAACAATCCCCGCGGACTCATCGTCAATAACCAAGACGCATTGCTCAACTCCTTTGAATCCCTCAGTCTGGCAGATCAATTCTCCCTCCTTGAAAAGCTTAGTATTCTACAAAAGCTAGAAGGAAAAATGCCTTTCACTGACGAGGAACAAGAACAAATCCGAGCCAATCACCTTGACACAAGCATGTTGGAACCTACGAAATTCAATCCGGAAATGTCTTTCCTCGCGGCAAAGTATGGCGGCAATGACAATGACGAACGTAAGCCCACTATTTTTCCCTCCTCTAATGGAGGTGGCTTTCGTCCCAATGTGTCATCTTTTCGACCAAGAACACGGACGGCTTTCCGGTGGCTACTGGAAAGAAGGACGTCGATCCTGACGGCTTTCGCCCTCCCTCCGAATTTCTCCCATATAACACTGAATCATCTCAAACTACAAGAAATTCCGGACAATATCCCTACCGGCCTACCAATAACACAATCCCACCTACTTTGAATCAATCCACCGGACAAATGTGGAATGCAAGCTCAGGTCAACAGAACATACCCGTTCCCTCCACTGCTGGTCCGGCTTCTACGGCAGCACCGACACCTCGGCAGCCCGTTCAAAATCCATCAACTCAACCCCAACATCCTCACCACATCGGTCAAACACCGGTTCCCGCTGGAAACAACTACTTCCACCCCCAACAACAAACCTCCCAATACCAGCCGACCGGTCATGTCCAATTTACCCCAAACCCAACACAGTACCATCCGCTCCCAACATCTGGTCAAACCCACTTCAATGCTCAATCACAACAACAGCCTCAACAGCAGAATCATCACAACACGTCATACCGAATGCCACATGGTACCCCCTACGGTTTCATGCTTCGCGCCGTCCCTCGCTCTGCTGCACAAGCCGACTACGACAATGATCGCGTTATCATTGCTCGCTCCGACCGCGGTACTACTACGAAAGAACGCGCCAAGATCAGAGAACTCTGTACCACTGCCATCACACCCCAAATTGCTAGGAGTAACATAACAAAACTACTCACTACGGACTCTACTGGCTACGACTTTGCAGAAGATGCATCGCAATGGCAGACGACACTTCGCAACATCTACCGTCATGTTGTTGCCTCCGACTTCAAGCATATCGTAATGATTCCTCTATTCTTTGACGAGTTTGACCCTACCACCATCAATGCATCCACAGTATACGTCAATGCTGTTCTTGATCACGACCAGTTTTCAACGCTTTCTTCGCCGCTATGGTCGCGATGAAGAATTGACAAGTGACAACTGGTTCGAAGAGAAACTTTGGAAATCGCTTAGCCCTGCCCTTCTAGCAGAGGTGTCTAGCGATTTCCTGGAGCTTGATAAAGACGAACCTCCATCCACGAATGCCGAAACATGCAAGGGTTCCCTCACTCTTCTCCGTATCATCATTAATCGCGTGGTCCAAAGTAACCAAGAATCTCGACGTGCACTTGAAGACTATATCAAAACCTTTGATATTCGACGATTCCCTGGTGAAGATGTCAGCGTGGCGAGCCTCCGTCTCAAGGCAGTGGCACGATCGCTTGGTACCAACAACCTTCCTTCGGACATCATCCATCGTGTGTTGGAAGGTTTTGCGCATGCATCGACACCCATGTTCCAGACATTCTGTGCCACACAGGAGACACTAATCACTAGTTCACTCGTCCGCAATCGCCTGAGCAATAAGGATGCTTTGTACAAGATGCTTGTCGATGTTCTCACGGATCTGGAAGTACGGTACACTGACCTTCACAGTGGACAGCGTTGGCTCGGGCATGGACATGGTACAAGTGCCACTGACTCCGTCTTTATCTCTTCATCGACACATGATTCTGCTCTTGATGACGAAATCCAACTCGATGATGACGAAGACTACGCAGTATACATCAACAAAGTTGGTCAAGCCAAGGCCGTACCTTTCGACGTCTGGGTACGTGACAAGACGTGCCATAATTGTGGCGAAATTGGTCACATTCGTCCACATTGTCCACAACGTCAGAAGGATCCACACCGTCGCATCAACACCCGTCCCCAGCGCGATAACTCTAGATACTCGGGACATAGAAACAACAACAGTCCATCAGCGCATCGCCGGTCAAGTCCGCCACAACACCAACACAAACTCAGAGATAAACAGTACGCTAAGAAAATCCTAACGGCTGCTCTGAACATGGTGGATGCCGACGATGAATCAGCCTCTCTTGACGACCGCGCATTCCTTGCAAACCATGCTGACGATAAATGCAACAATACAAACACAGCTGTCACCGCCAGTACCTCCGTTGACACTCCTCAAAGTATCAACACCTCAAAGTACGCAACTTTCTTAGCAGCACTTGGGTGCCCAAAAGAATAGGCAGTGAGCAGCTTGGTCCTCACGATTGCCACCTACCTTCAAAAACCCAAGCAACATCACCATATCACGACGAGTACAAACTGTACTCAACGCTTTTCCTATTTCTCACATCTCTCCCAATGATTTTTACTACGACAGATCTGTTTGTATACTTGATCGGTATATTATGTCTTCCTACTTTCCTGTCGGGTCTCTATCTCATGGCACGACACGTCACCATCGCTCTCTACAAACAACTTGAGCCTGCTCCGCCGTGGAATCTCAATCACATCGCAATTCTGTTTTATCCACGACACTACCGAAAACATGGTCGCATCAAACTAGTACCACGATACCCACAGATACACTACCGTCACATACGAACGGCCGTCACACTTCTGTTGATGGGTTCTTCGACACGCACCTCAAAAGCCATAACTCAGCATCACTTCAAAACCACACCATGGGGCTCTCCGTCACAAGCCCCATTCAGTTTGTCGTACTACGACATCAGCGGCGTTTTCGGACCCTCCTGGAGCCCCAACATCATCATGCGCGGTATCAAACGCACAGCAAATGATTGGGACTCTCCCTCTCCGCCTCCCTTTCATCTGGCTTCCGTTGACACTACGAACCTATTTTCGGAAGACTACAACCCAAGTGATGTCATGACAATGCTTTGCTTCGGACTCAAACCACGGACTCTCGAAAAGCACGAAGCGCCAGCATATTTCAGCATGCTCGAAAACCCATCATGTTACTCCATCGGCAATGAAGATACATCGGAACCACCGCTAATCGTCGACACAGGCGCATCTACATGCATCACACCGAAACGATCCGACTTCATCACTTACCGTGACAGTTTTATCGCTATTCGTGACTTATCCTCGTCAAACACAGTTCACGGTGAAGGGTTGGTCCAATGGAATGTAGTCGACACTGATGGAAACGAAGTCTCCCTCATCATGGAAGGTTGCCATATTCCAAAGGCAGAAGTACGCCTCCTGAGTCCACAGCGCCTTCTCAAAAAGGAAGGTGGAAATCTGCTTCAAACGGAAGAAAAACTAACCCTTACGCTCGGAAACGGATACGTCATGGATGCAGAGTATTGTCCGCGAAGCAAGCTTCCATGTCTAATGTTGGCTACCAACACTACCAAGTCCTGTTTTCTGTCTTTCTGGAAAAGTACATTTGCCTTTGACACACCAGACGCACACGCATTCACTACTATTCTCTCGGCAGAGAATGTCAATATAACAGCAAGTCAAAAAGAGGCACTTCTCCTGCATCAAAGACTGTCACATGCCGGTTTCAGTTGGATTCAACCTTAAATGCGTGATAAAAAGTGGCTCCGCGATCGCGAATCTTCAGACACGTCCTTCCGCAGTGGGCCTTTTCTCCCCTGCACTACTAAAGCCCCTACCTGTGACATACGAAGCCTAAAGTGCACCTCATGTGAGTGCGCGAAAGCCCATAGAAGGCCAACTCGACAGCAGCGTGCTCCACAGTCATTGTCCGAAGTCCGAGGGGAAAGGTCATTAAAGCAAGGCCACACGGTACCTGGGGCCTGTATCTCCACTGACCACTATCTTTCTCCAATCGAGGGACGTTTACCAGATACATTTGGTCGTGAACGACAGGGTTATACCTGTGGCACACTCTTCGTGGATCACGCAAGTGGTAAAATCTTCAATTTCCCACAGTTCTCAACTACAGCCGTGGACACCCTCAACAGCAAGCACACCTTGGAGCGACTAGCCCTTGAAGAAGGCATTACCATCCGCAGTTTTCATGCCGACAATGGAGTCTTTGCATCAGATGCATTCAAACTCGACTGCATGTCACACTCGCAAAAACTATCCTTCAGCGGCGTCGGTGCACATCACCAAAATGGGGTAGCAGAACGAAACATCAAGACAATCTCCCAATGGGCGCGGGCAAACATGATCCACTCAGCATTTCACTGGCCTGAATTCGCAACCGTGAAGCTGTGGCCCCAAGCACTAGACTATGCAGTATGGGTCTTCAACCGCCTTCCTTCTACTACGACTGGTCTCAGCCCCAACGAGATTTGGTCGCAATCTCGCGATTATAGCCACGATCTCCGTCGCGCGCATGTGTTTGGATGCCCAGTCTATGTCCTTGATCCCAAACTGCATGATGGTGGCAAAGTTCCCAAGTGGAACCCACGCGCGCGACGAGGGATGTTTGTTGGCTTCTCGACAAAACATTCATCACTCGTGCCACTATGTCTCAACATACAAACAGGGAAGATTTCACCACAATTCCATGTAGTTTTCGACGACAAATTTGAGACAGTAGTTTCATTACCTGCCGGCAAAACACTGCGAGATGAATGGATGGATATTCTCCGTTTCAACCACGATTGTTTTAATGACGAGAATTCAGACCCAGCCACCCTCCTCCCATCAAAGTTTGTGGAATGGTTCGCGGACCGAGATATATCAGCGGATACAGACGCAAAGCCCGATGATCCCGATGTACCTCACACCAGGATACTTGACCTCGACACTTCGATCGAAATCATTGCTGTCGAAACAGATGTCGACGGAGTTCTAGAGGGAGCGCAACACGAGATCAACCCTCTTCTCAATGCAGAACCAGAGGGAGATGAAGAACCCGGTGTGCCGCTGCCTCCTCATGCGGAGCCAGAGGGAGTCAACGACGACGCTCCACCACTCGAAAATGGAAACACTCGACCAACCAGAAACGTTGGAACATGGAAGGACGGTCCGGCGAAACTTCGGAAGTTTCCCATCGACGGCGAAAGTTATGACTTCAGCTTTAACGCCGAGCACATCACCGATAATCCCGTCTCTATGATTGCCAAACGATGTCTTCATTCTTCCCAACCTTTTCCACAGAAACTTGCAAAGTCAAGCCTCCTCGAATGCTTTCTACTTCAACAGTCGTGGACATACGATCACACTACCTTCACTCAACACATGCATATGGATCTCGAAGATGCTCATTACATCGACTACGTTAGTGACCCACGAGTTCTCGAATGCCATGTCAAGTCATTGAAAACTTCAAAATACAATGACGACAATCCTTTGTATGACATGGCTATGAGAGGACCATTCCAAGCCGAGTATTGGGAAGCAATGCGTCTCGAACTTGAGACAATCGCTGGAAATTTCAAATGCTGGGAATTAGTTCCGCGCCAACCTGGTATGAATGTTCTTCCTTCCACATGGGCCTTCAAAGTTAAACGTTATCCAGACGGTTCCGTCAAGAAATTCAAGGCCCGGTTTTGCGCACGAGGAGATCGACAATTAGAAGGTATTGACTATTTCGAGACCTGGGCACCGGTGGTACAATGGTCTACAATTCCAATTGTTATGATTATTGCGGCAAAACTACGTTTTTGCTCAGCACAATGTGACATCACCGCTGCGTTTATACATGCCTTCCTCCCACCAGAAGAAACTATCTACGTCGAGCAACCACGAGGTTTCCACAAGGCTCCAAATCACGTCTTGAAGCTAAATCGCTCGCTCTACGGACTCAAACAAGCCCCACGTCATTTCTTTCGTTACCTCTCCGATCGTCTAACCAAGCACGGCCTGGCACAATCTCAGTATGATCCTTGTCTCTTTATGAGTTCCACAATGATCGTGATAGTCTACGTTGACGACCTCCTCATTTATGCAAAAACCGATGACATGATAAACACGTTTATCTCCACCATGCAAAAGGATGATATCAGTCTTCGACGAGAAGGAACTGCCGAAGGCTACTTGGGCGTCGACATAAAATACATCGATGGAAAGATACATCTCACACAAACAGGCCTTGCTGAACGGGTAATCACCGCCATGGGCCTTGGAAAATACAGCAACAGCTGCTCTACTCCTGCAGAAACCTCTCCACTACCAAAAGACGTCAACGGCACGCCTGCCAGTGGTACCATCAACTACGCCAGCGTAGTCGGAATGTTGCTTTATCTCTGCGGACACACCCGTCCCGACCTCTCCTTTGCGGTCCATCAGTGCGCACGGTACACTTTCGCTCCGACTAAACGACATGAACAAGCCCTTCTGCGTCTTGGCCACTATCTCAAAGGAACAATGGACCGTGGTCTCATCCTTGATCCTACCGATGAACTTCACCTTGATTGTTATCCTGACGCCGATTTTGCGGGTTTGTGGAAACACGAAGATAGTAATGATCAACACTGTGTGCGTAGTCGCACGGGTTACGTCATCACCCTTGCGCGCTGTCCAATTATTTGGGCGAGTAAGATGCAAACTGAAATCGCACTGTCAACAATGGAAGCCGAATACATCGCCCTCAGTACCGCATGCCGCGACCTCTTCCCAGTGATGGACAAACTGGTTGAAATTACTACCGCCCTTGCTCTCCCATTCAAACCCGGATCTAATATGCATGTGCGAATCCATGAAGATAATGTCGGCGCACTTGTTCTTGGTAAACTTGAACCACGTCGTATGACACCTCGCTCGAAGCATTATGCGGTAAAGTATCATTGGTTTCGGGAGCAACTCTTACCTCGCAACATCGACTTAGTCAAAATTGCGTCTGAAAATCAGCTCGGCAACATTTTCACAAAGGGGCTTGGTCCAGTTGCATACAAGCGAATGCGAAAGCAGTTGATGGGATGGTAACCTTCCCATCATTCTACTTTCGAGAGGGAGTGTAGTGGACAGCAGACAGACTGTCCCTGGTTTACATACATATTTGCGTACAGGACGTTAGCTACATGAATTGTAGCGCGTAGCACAGCAGAGATTGCTCTTTCATCGTCCTCAATAGATATAGTTATAAAATCAATTAGCTTACAGCATTGGTTTGTCTGGATTGAATAGAGTCAATCCCCCAGTCCCCGCTCGCGTCACCCATTACAGGTTTGAATTGGTCTGGCCGATTTCCGATTTTAGAACAGGGCGACATCTTGACCCGTTGCCAAAGGAGCGCCAAAATCTCTTTTTTTTCATCCCGCCATAAATGAAGTAAAAA
>JALLAX010000433.1:0-12005 GCA_036939555.1 Discostella stelligeroides
TAACCATTTGTACCACTCCAGGTCATTCCATTAGAAAAGCACAGCATGAATGAACCCCAAACCAACAACAACCACCACGACGAGGGTAGCAGCAATGCTACGCCGTCCACTCCGGATCGGAATAAGCTTTCCTCCATTTTTCTCGGCGATGGAGGCTTCGAGACAATGATGAAAGAACGATCCAGAGTAAGGCTTGCCAAACCAAATAATTTTCATTTCACGTTCACAGCATTACATGCCACTCTCTCCCAATAACATGTCATCTCACTTCAGACATCTCTCCCTCATCGTCTCTGCTTCTATTATTTTGCCGTGTCTAGTTGAGGAAAGAAAAAGAAGAACATTCCCTAGCTCAGGTAATGATACAACTCACCGCCGCAGAGCGAGCGCTCGCCGTCGAAACACAGCGTCGTATCCAATCCACGCACGCCATCCAAAAGAGCTGCACGCTCAAAATCCAAGAGATGGAACGGAACTTTGAACGGATATTGAATGAAAGGAGTTTGCGCGTCGAGGAGAGGCTGGCGTCGGTGCAGCAAAGGGTGGAGGAGTTAACGACTCGCTTCGAGGAGGAGAAGGATGCCGTGCCACGGGATATCGAAGCCAGGGGAAATGATTTGAAGGAAATACTACGTGAATTTCAGAAGGAATTGGCTGATGAGAGAAGTAATCGATTGAATCGAGAAGGTAGAATATTAAAACAGATGGATGATCACTCGGCTGCCATTTTCGGGGCAATTGAGAAGGAGAATATGGAACGAGAACAAATTTCTTATGAATTGCAGACGAGGATTGAAGAGAATGAACGCCAGCGCTCTCAGTATCAACAGGATTTACAGTCGAAGATTCAAAGTGAAATGTCGGAGCTCAAGGATATGATCGAAAGAGAAGAGAGGGAACGAAAGCTTGGGGATGATGAAATCATCATGGCACTGGATAAGTACACGCAGCAGCTGCAGAATAGTTTGTCGGTGATTAGCTCGTAGTATAATATTCTGGAATGCTTGAGTATGCTAGTTTTTCCATACTTGTTGACGCACGTGCGGTGCGACCAAAAGTGGTCAATTACGTGATAATTAAGACAGTGTGTCATTATTTGTTGGTTTCACATTAAATTATGCTCCACGCTCTCCAACTCCCTACTCCACTCGATCTCCTTTGCAATCTTAGCTCTTTGCTCCTGATTCAGCACTGTTCCTGTAGATTCCATGTCTTTCAATTTCTCGATGGACTTCAGCTGCTTGATAATTTTTTTTCGCCTTCGTTTGGCCGATTGTATTGCATCCTCGTCTGTAATCGTTGTAGGTTTAACAGTGTTGTCTTCGAAACGTTCGTCAGCCATATCGTCAATGTCTGATGTCGGCACAAGAGAAGCTTTAGTCGGTTGGTCATGATGTAGTATCGAACCTTTGACAAGTGCAATAAGTCGATCGGCCTCTAATAATTCAGTCTCGTCCTCAAAGGTTGGGTCAACAAAGTCAAAGTTGTCGCCGTCCTCATCATCCAAATTAATAACTTCATCATCGAATGAAAATTCCACTAACGAGCCCTGAGGGATGCTTCCTTTTCCAGCATCAACTGCTAGAATCTCTTTACTACTTGTATTCTCATCTCCGTCTTCATCTTCGTACACCCCAACAAGTGGAAGATTACCCCTCTCCGGTACAAATATCGATTGTTGCAATTCTTCTTTCCTCTTCACACTTGCCTTCAACTGTCCACACCCGGCATCGATATCTATTCCTCTTCTCATTCTTGGAGTGGCGCTAAGCCCGAATTCATTCTCCAAAACGTCAACGAAATTCTTAACATTGTTCCGAGCGGAGGGGCCACCTCCATATCCACCCGTTGGATTCAATGGGATGAGATTAACATGTGCCATATCAGGACGAATGCCGTGTCTTTTTAATAATCGCCCAAGAGTTCTGGCAACATCTTTTGAATCGTTTTTGCCTTCAATCAAGGCCCATTCGAACGTGACTCGTTGTTTCTTAACATCGATATACTCTCGGATCGTAGTCATTAATTCATCAAGTCCACCATACCTTCGGTTAGCGGGGAGGAGTGCCGATCGCTCTTCGTCTGTAGCACAATGTAATGACAATGCGAGCCGAACTTGCACATCTTCATTCATAAGCTTCTTAATATTCGGCACAACTCCGACTGTAGACACGGTAATTTTTCTCGCACCTATGCCAAGTTCGGTATTCATTCGTCTAATTGCCGCAAGAACATTCCTATAATTGGCTAATGGTTCACCCATTCCCATCATCACCACATTTGACAACCGTTCCCTCTCACCCTTCAGCTCGATTGCAAATCGCGCCACCTGCTCGTATATTTCCTCGGCAGTAAGCTGCCTGGCGAAACCCATTTGACCAGTGGCACAGAAGACGCATCCCATGGCACATCCTGCCTGACTTGATATGCAAGCAGTTCGCCTCCCATCTTCGTAGGGCATTAGTACTGATTCAATCATTTGTCCATCATGCAACTTATATGCTCGTTTCCTTGTACCATCCTGACTAATTTGTTCAATTTCCAAATGAAGTGATCCGATAGTTGCTTTCTCTTTCAGCAGTAGTCGCAATTTCTGGGGTAAGTCCACCATTTGATCAATGTCAGTGACACCGTGGGAGAATATATGATTGTGGATTTGCTTTCCTCTGTATGAAGGAAATCCCCATGATTTGAGAAGTGTCTCAAGTTCTTCGAGTGGAATTGTGAGAAGATTAATCTGGAATGGATCCGGTTCTTGAGTTTGCAGTCTCAGTGTTGGTTCTATGGGTTGCGTTGTGGAATGCCTAACTATGGAACAAGTAGTCGGCGATGATGTTGTAGTACCAATGAGTTTGGATCGTTCCTGCGACGATGATTTAGCAAACGAAGTGCCACGACTAATGAATGCAGATGCTGGTGCTCTGGTTCGTCTCAATAGATTGCTTTGTTTTCGTTGTACAAGAGTGATCGTGCCACTACTACTACTTATGGGAGTGAGGCGCGAGAGCAATACCAGTGTAACCATGACGATGTTGGACATCTTCAGTTGCATGTTTGTCATTATCATTATTTCTGTGGCGATGGTTGGTGTTTGTGTTGTTGGCGTTTGGTGGTGTCTTCCTTGCTTGTTCGGTGGTGCAGATGTACGGACGACGGCAAGACAAGTACCTACAAGTACCCTGGGAAGCTTGCGCGCGGGAACAAGCTCAACCAATAATAATAATAATAATATCTTAAGAAATTACACCTATATCTAAAGTGGTGCAGACTGAGTCTTATTGAGATGCCGCACATAGTGGAGCATCACCGCCGGAGCAGGGAACAAGCTCAACCATCAACCATGCATGCCGCCGTCCCATGATCCATGATTGTCATTGTCATCCGAATCCGTCCGCCATGCGTATGAAGGAATTCGAAGACGAATTTCGTCATATCAGCTCGTGGAGTATCACCAGTTTACTTTACAATAACATTGCCAAGGTCTCGCCGCCGTAGACATAGATCGTCATCCACCTCTCCCGCCTATCCAGATCCAGCATCAGCGTCGACATGCCCACGCTGCCACCGCCCGATTCCACCCGGCTCGTCACTATAATCGCGCATGTCGATCACGGGAAAACAACGCTCGCCGACAACCTCATCGAATCCAATGGTATCATCAGCGAACGCTTGGCGGGGACGCTACGGTATCTCGACAGCGATCCTGAAGAACAACGACGAGGAATCACCATGCGAGCATCGGCAATTGGATTGAAACATTCGTACATCCCACCCAAGATATCTCAGAACAAGCACCAGAGTGATTACAACAGCAATGGAATTTCATCATCTACTGCTTCGACGGCATCACGCAATATGGTTATTCATCTCGTCGACTCGCCTGGCCACGTGGATTTTGCTGCAGAAGTTACATCCTCTTTATTACTGTGTGATTCGGCGATTCTCGTCGTCGATGTCGTCGAAGGCTTGTGTCCACGGACGCACTCACTAGTACGAGAGGCATATCTACATCAATTAGTTCCAATATTAGTGATCAACAAGGTGGATAGACTTTGTAATGAAATGGGGTTAGATTCCACCGAGTCTTATGTTAGGATACGAGAATTGATTGAAAGTATGAATGCAGTTTGTGCGTCCATGTTGAATAATTCGGCAGCGACAGACGATGATGTTCGGGGAGTAGAAAACGCAATTGCTCGTGACGCTGAGGTTGAAGTGTGGAACTTTGATCCAACCAAAGGGAATGTGGTGTTTGCATCGGCCTTGCATGGTTGGGGATTCACCGTGCCGACATTGGCAAGATCGTTGTTCAAGTCCAAATCGGTACCGATGAAACCTCCTCTCATGCGACAATATTTATTTGGTGATTACAAGTACAACTCTCAAACAGGCAAGATGTTAAAATGGAAACATAGTGGCGGTGGTAGTGGTGAACCAATGTTTGCAGAATATGCATTGCAACCGATTTGGGAGATTTATGAGGGTGTTTCTCAGGCGGCTACTTCGGTTGGATTGAAGAGTGAGCAATTCGTAGACGCTGGAATGGCTCAACACAAAAAGAAAGAGCATGCTAAAATAGAGGCTACCACTGAGGGAATGGAGCGGGTCATCACAGCGCTACACGAAGGGAGCACATCGCCATCGTTCATCAGCCCTCAACCGGGTAGTGACAGCCCACTTCCTCGAACTGCGCAAGATTTACAAAGAATTCTCTCTCGATTAGGCGCTGGATCGGAATCATCCATCGTTTCAGCTGTGCTTCGGCGGTATCGACCGCTCAGTGATGCAATATTAGATGCAGTCTGTGAAATTGGTCCTTCTCCAGCAGATGCAGCACTGCGTTATCGTACAAGGGCTTTGGCTCTTCAAACTCCTGGCGGTAGTGCATCTTCAGCTGCAATGGAAAAATTCACTAATATTCAAGAAGCAGTGCGCCAATGTAGTCATTCTGATGATGACAATGAGGTCCCCGCTGTGGCGCACGTGTGCAAATTTACATCTACAACCAGGGCATCCGTTGTAGACCCTGATTTGCCTCCTCAATTGTCATCATCTGAGAGCATTATTCTTGGAATTGCACGTGTCCTTTGTGGGAGCCTCAGGACTGATGATGTCGAATACAATATGTTTGGTCCGCGTTACAACGGAAATGCCGCCAACGTAACAAAACAGAAGATTCGATGCTACCTTCTGATGGGTTCATCATTTGTACGAGTTGACTCTGTGCCTGCGGGACACATTTGTGCAATTTACAATTTGGAAGATTTGCAGTTGAAGACAGTGACGCTTTGCGATAGAATAGATTGCATGCCATTACACGGTTTCGATCTTGGGTTGCAACCGTTGGTAAAAGTTAATGTAGAGCCGGTGTCAGCCTCAGGTGCGTCAATATTCAGCTGGAGGACTCGATGAATTGTTTCTAATTCACTTTGTGCATTAACTAACCCTGGATAATTCGAAGACATTGAAACGCTTGAGAGAGGGCTATTGAAGTTGTCTCTTGCTGATTCGTCCGTGGAAGTTACGGCCACTGCCAAAGGAGAAAGAATTTTAGCTTGTCTTGGAGAGATTCATTTGGAACAATCAATATTAGATCTTCAGACTGTGTATTGTGATAACATCAAACTCAGAGTATCTGATCCTATCACATCGTTTTGTGAGACGACAGATTGGTTTGAAAATGAGTGGGATTTCGATTCATTCTTGGATGACAAGAGTCCGCAATTACGGCAGGCAAGCATCCCACCGTACTGCGATGAAGAAGGGCTCGGATTTGCCAGTAAAGGAAGATGCAGAACAATTTTGTCAGGTCGCGGTGCTGCTATATCACTCAGAGCCGTCCCTCTACCGCGGTCAGTGTATGACTGTCTGAGCCGTAGGCAACTGATTGATGGTAGCAATGATGATCTCGTCGCCATTGGAAAGGCACTGGGGGTTACCAGTGGTAATAATTCAGTGACAGCACACGATGTTTTGAAGACACTCTTGGAATGCCTTTACGACACAGATGGCAACGGGAATGCCCTATTGGAGACAACTGCACTTTCCGGGGGAAATTCGATTAAAGGGGTTCGCTCTGTTAACGGAGAAGTGTACCTCCCTCAAACTGAGATCAGTAAACATAGTGAAGGAACGAATAATAATGCATCCCATACGGATGGCATCAATGAATATGAAGCTACGAGTCAATTTCTTCGTGCGGGACTTGCTTGTACCAGTTTTCCGCGAGAAAGCATTGCGTCGACAAATGATGATGCCGACGTAACAGCGCTTCAAAAGTGGCGACAAGACATGCGCGGGTCGGCGTTGGGTGGTTTTCAGCTTGCAATGCGCTCCGGGCCAATATGCGAGGAACCAGTTCGTGGTGTTGCAGTCATATTAGAGTCCGTAGAAATCGCCGTCACAAACTGTCTGAATGGTCCTGAAGGGTATCAAGTCGCAAGGGACCTAACTGGAGGCATGGTTGTTGCGGCCTTGCGATCGGGTATAAGATGTGCTCTGTTGTAAGTANTTCTACAAGACGCGCTGGTCTTGTAGAAGGTCATCTGAGGCTTACTCTACATTCTTCTCTAGCTGGGCTTGGGGCTTTACACTCAGTTCTGTCAAGGAGAAGAGGGAAGGTTGTCACTGATACCATGGTCGATGGAACAGATCTCATTCAAGTAACTGCAACAATCCCGCAGGCAGAGTCATTTGTAAGTTTGACCGTATGTCAAATTCAGTGCGGAATAAATTGAGTGACTAACATCCCTATCCTTTCTGTCGACAGGGCTTGGCTCCCGAACTCATGAAGAAATCAAGTGGTGAAGTTACTGCACCTGAGCTTGTTTTCTCACATTGGGAGGTTCTGAACGAGGATCCCTTCTGGATCCCAACGACCGAGGAAGAGCGGGAAGACTACGGACAAAACCTACAGACAGGAGATTCATCAACAGGGCTTGACAACAATGCACTAAAATACATCCGTATGGTCAGGAGCCGTAAAGGATTGTTAGTGGACTCAAGTAAGATTGTTGTGGCAGCAGAAAAACAACGAACTTTGTCAAGAAAGAAGTAGCATTAAAAAATAAATGATTTTTCAGGATGTGTTAATACTGTGCCGTGATCTCAAAAGATAGTGACCATCTAGAAACGCATCACGATGAAGAAAAAACAACGTAATTAGTAATCAACTTGAGACCAGATATCATATATTCATTGCAATGTTGGATATCAACCAGGATATAAATGCCACCGTCGGACAAAGATATCCAACTATAATGATAATCCAAATTGATGTAGCAAAAAGGTGACCGAGTAGCGCATGTCGGAATTTGCGAGAGCCGGAGATACATTCTGCACGAGGAATGACGAGTAAAATGGCACATACATACCTTTGAAAGTGAGTTTGATGGGCGGAAGAAGCAGGCCAATCCTGTTCTGCCAACAGAGCAAAAGGCATGCGCCAAATCTACTCATCATCACTATTTTCTTCCTCCGATGAAGAGCTATCGTTCTGAGCTTGCTGCGCCTGTTTCCATTTAGCCGCCATCTCCAAGATCTTGAGGTTTCCAGCGTTTGCATTCTCATCATTGGGAAAGTGATAATCGAAATACTCCTCCCATCCTAACTCGACACCGTTCTCATCAGTTGCCATGCGCTTCCTCTTGACACGACGGGGCAACATGCTATCCACTTTGGCCAAGCTCTGTGCGTCACCCTTCGCCTTCTCAAATACTCGCCAAGCGTCCAGAAGCAATACACGTTCTTCTTTCATGCCAGAATCTTTCATTTGATCGTGTGCGCGTTGGAATGTCTCTCTTGCTTTCTCAATTCCCTCTCCAACGTCGGACCCTTCAAATTGAGAATATGATATCCACACTTTAACGTGACCTGTCTTGTCGAGAAGACGCTCATATAAGGCACGCGCATTAGCGCCTTCTCCCTCATCAATTTCAAAGTCGATATAATTCTTCCATAGCATTTCAGGCATATCCAGCGCTGGTTGCGCAACGGCTAGTTCGTATATTGCGCGGCATCGCTGAAATAGATTGGAGAAAAGCAGAAATGAGAGCAATAAGAGGCAATAAGTTAGGTGTGCACATGATGTGGAACATCGAGGGTATCACAGAGCACTGCGATGCATACCTCTGTCTCGCCCACCGACTTTTCCAAGTCTGCATACTTCGACCACGCCCGACAATTATGCGGCATAGCCTTCAAGTAATTGGCAAATAATGAACGGCATCGATCCACTTCCCCCAGTGCCAACTCGAGCTCAATGTACTGCGTAAATATTCTTTCCTTCCCACACAAGCCAATGGCCCTCCCTAGCAATTTTCGTGCCGACACCAAATCTTTCCTTCGTATGTGAAGCTTTGCGGCATTGATCCATATTTTGGAAAAACTAAATTTGGAATGAGGAATTAGATCAAGACATGCGTCGTAAACTTTGGACGCTCGATCGAGATCATGTTTTTGCATCTCTTCGTAGATGGCATAATAGATCCAAAGGAAGATATACCGTCTCCAGTGCTGTTTATCTTCCATAGAGGGTGGAATGTTGGCAATCGCACGCTCATAGACCTCTCGCACCTTGTTGTTATCATTTGTTCGACTATCAGCGCTGCGTCCAGCTTCATTGTCTTCCTCCATCTTTGCATATTCGAACCATGCATCATAATCTGTTGGATCTGCGGTGACTCTTTTTTCGTATTCAGCACGTTGACCTGTGATGACAATGCCTTCAATCCCCTCCTTGTCCCCCCTCTTCTTCTCGAAGGCAATATAGGCTTTGTACAATTCGTCCCGCTTCTCTTGCTCCCACTGAGGAATTTCTTCTTGATCTTCCTCTTCCGCTTGCCCCGGTGCAGATTTCTTCGGTGGTTGCCCCAGATGAAATAACTTAGTAGCATGCTTATAAATAACACGTGCTCTTTCATACTCCCCCTGACGTTCCTCGAATGCTGCAAATCGAGCGAACACTCTCGCCTGCCGACTTTCTTCTGGTTCCAACTCCACTAGTGCACTCTCATATACGGTCCGTGCCAAGTCTATATCCTTGGCCTCATGCTCTGCCCATTTTGCGAACCTCAAAAATGATCTTGACGAGGGGTAGGTATTGGCATACCGTTTCATAATCTCCTTGGCCTGGTCCAAATGTCCTCCCCGCACTTCAAATCTCGCATACGACATCCACGCATTATCATCCGGCATCCATTCCATCCACCGTTCAAACACCGCCCTACACTTGGGAATATCCCCCACCATCTCTTCCATGTACACGTACTTGTACCATAAAAAGTCCACACGGGGCAATAGCTGCACGGCCCTATCCAAAACATTCCGCGCCCGATTGATAAATTCGTTTCTCATCTCTAGTTCGGCATACCGGAGCCACAACTCCGGATTCCTGCCATCAACCTCCAATGCGCGTTCAAAGACACTCCGCGATCGTTCAAATTCGCGATTGTCCTCCTCGAATCGTGCATATTTAACCCAATTCCCAATATGCTCCCGGCGATAGCGAATGTTGTCCTCGAATTGTTTCCGCCGATCGCGTAGGTGGGATTGATATTCCTCGGCATCATGGATCTTTACGATGGGATCAAGGATGTGTTGCTCTTGCCGCTCCGATGCCTCGCGCAATATTTGCTCGGCGGAGATTTGAATGGGGGCCGGGGCGCGATTTTTCACACGGGCTTGATTACTTTGGGAGGACATCATGGTGGAGATGTGTTGTGATAGTGCTATCAAATAATGAAGGAATGCTCTCGCTCTGTCTCCGTCAATTGTTTTTGTGTGTGTTTCGTGTTTTGTTTTTGGTTGGTTCTCTTCGCAGCAGCTTCCCTCTCATCTAGATATCGCTCATCGCAGCTCATACCATGACCCATGATTAGATGATATTCTACTATGTCTCAATGACGTTGACAACATCATACATCATGGAGAGGAAGGTCGATTGATAAGTAAATGCCACCATCCCGAGCATTCATGTCCCATTTTTCTGGTTGAAGTCTCTCCTTAAGACGACGAGTCAAACAGATGAATATTGAGCCCACCTTTGAGACATGAAGCAAAGTGAGTAGGCATGAACAAATATAAATATAACAGATTGCGATTTTATTTGTTTTCTTTTGTCCTACTACGAAATCATCGTATCAAAGATTGTATGCCGTACCATGTCTTGTGATTGTGTGGAATGACAAACAGACAATAAATCTGTCATGGCGCTAGTTTTGCAATTGATGTTACACACAGCAGTTGCATAGAGCAGCCAAGACAAGAGAATTCTCTCGTGATTTATCACATTGAAGCATGTTTACGGATATCTGATATTAAACGTAATATCTCAATGCATTGGTGCGATGAAAACAATGGAGTTTCAATTGCTCCCTCCCTAAAACAGCGATTAACTTCGGCAGCTTCGTATGCAAGCCCTTGGCTATTAACAAAATTGAATCCTGGTTTCTCATCATTACACTCAGTTGAAAGTGCAGCAACATTCGATGGCAATGGAAACTCGTGAACTACAGGCTCTGACCACTGTTGACTACCAAGTCCTGTCATTCTTGTGACGGTAACTTTCGTAGGGCACCTGCAGTAAGTAATTAAAGAAGGTCGCATGAATCGTCGTCATCATGGGAATTTGATGAGTAAAAATAAGCACCATATAAAACGTACCAAAATGGAAAAGGGACATCAATCACACCCGCCGATCCATAGATAGTCGCAGAACGGGTCGAACAGTGGGCAAGAGAACATTCGAAGGATCCAATCTTTTTCCCCGGGAACTCAATCAGTGCGGATACATGCTCATCTAACCCAGTCCCCTCGTGCAAAACTTGACATGCCCCACGAACAACAGGACCAATTGCATCATTGGTAGTATCTGGACCTTCCAAGGCCCACTGCAAAAATTGTGCACAATATATTCCAGTCTCGAGCAAGGCACTGCAGGATCCAGCGCCATCATTTTGACAAAACGATGCACGCGCCGATCGAACCGTTCCTATTTCACCAGAGTCTATGATCTCACGGATTTTCTTCATAGCTGGGAAGAATCGACTCCATACTCCATGGACAAAAAGAAGGTTGGAAGTCTTGGCGGCATCTAGAACTTCTTTCGCAATAATATCGTCAGGAGCCATACATTTTTCACATAGTACCGCCTTTCCATATTGAATAGCGAGCAAGCAGTCCTGAGGATGACGCATGGATGGTGTGGCGATATAACAAACGTCAACGTCCTTATCCGACGCTGCTTTTTCGTACGAGCCGTACTGGCGAGGTATTCCCCAACGATCACCAAATTTCTTGGCTCCTTCGTCAGTTCGAGATCCGACTGCGATAACTTCGGTGTTTGGGAGCTGCTTCAGGATTTGGACCATGTCATTGGCGATGGAGCCGGTGCCAATGATGGCCCATTTGACTGTGCGCGAGGTTGGATCCGACATCGTCGTCGTCGTCGTCGTCGTCGTCGTCGTCGTCGTCGTCGTCACGTTCACAGAGTTGAAGGTGATTGGCTTTGTTCTCCTTGAGTCGGCGATACTGAACCATCGCCAAAGCAACCCTTGCTTTTTCTCTGCTCTTTTTTTTCTCTCCTCTCTCCTCTCCTCTCCTCTCCGTACCGGCAGCAATTTCGTACTCATTCCTTCGTAACGAGGCGATGCGAGGTGATTGTGGGAGAGGCACATCCACAAATTTTCTTTGCAGTTCTCTCAATCTCAACCATGAGCATCCGGATTGTTGCCCGCTCCGTCTCCTCCAGCTCAAATGATGTCGTTCGCGCTGCCCATTATCACAGCAGTATCTCGAGCAGAAACTTGCCTTATCGAGGATCGCATATCTGGCTAAGTTTCCGCGGCAAATCCAGCGGCGGAGCGGGTGCCTCGAGTGCACCAACATCGAAGGCCCCGGCAGGAGTTGGATCGACGACCGTCAAGGAGGCCGCTTCTGTGGCAACATCTCCGTCAACTGACAGTGTCCCGATTGGTATGACCTCCGTGGCCATGATACTTGCTAGT
>JALLAX010000434.1:0-13468 GCA_036939555.1 Discostella stelligeroides
GGAAAAGAGCGTTGTGATAACAATACGAGGAACAATGACGTTAGAAGGTAAGATTACTTGCTTGTTGACATTTGCATCAGACATAATAATCATCCTTCTTTTCCATAACTCTTCAATTTGGTGTGTTATTGTTTGGCAGACTGGGTAATTGATTTGCAGTTTGTGCCTCAGCCGCTGGACGAAGTGGGCGAGTTGTGCGGCTTTAACGGAGTGGGACATCTTTGCCACAAAGGTGTTCTGACTAGATGCAAGTGGATGTACAATGACATCAAAAGGTCAGGCCATCATTGAAACATTATTTTCTTTTATCTTTATGCTTCACATCAGACCATGAATTGGCTTTGCTACTACGCAGATCCCGAGTATTGAAACATTTGTACTCAGATGATAGTGTATACAAAGATTACGACCTCGTAGTTGTGGGTCATTCTCTTGGTGGTGGCTGCGCTCAAGTTCTGTCGCTGATGCTGCGTCCTTCCTTTCCTTCGCTTCGTTGTTTTGCATATGAGCCACCGGTGAGTCACTTCGTTCACGATCTCTTTTTCTTGTTTTGTCTCCTTGTTGCTGACTTACTTTATCTGACAGGGATGCATTTTTGACGATTTGTTGTGTGAAGACTGCAAGGATTGGATCGTTTCTATCGTCCGGCATGACGACGTAGGTTAGTATCGTGCATGGTAATGTTTTGCCTCGTTCGATTTATTTTGTTAACATCAATTGCATTTCTCATTCTTCAGTGCCAAGAGTCACACAGCATAATCTGGAGAAACTCAGGGATGAATTCTTTGATGTCCTTGCTCGCATCANAGCATAATCTGGAGAAACTCAGGGATGAATTCTTTGATGTCCTTGCTCGCATCAAAGTTCCTAAATATCAAGCCTTTCATGTGCGTGACTTTTATGGCAGAATTCCTCGGCTTCTCAACTCTATCGCTGACTTGCTTTTTGTGCATTGCAGGACGTTCGTACTGATTGTCCGCAATCTCACCTGGCGGCGCGTAATGCCAAGATTCTATGCTCTAAACGCTTGATTGATCGGGACACTGAATTTCACAAACGAGTGCAAGCGTTTCGAAGCGAAAGAGTAGCGAAAAATCAGACCGAAGAAGGTTCCGCTAAGCTCTACATTCCTGGTCGTATCATTCATCTCGTAGATACGAAAGGTGACGAGACAAAGTATGTTCCTTACTGGGACTCTCGGTATCAGTTCAACCAAGTTATTATTTCAACACGTATGTTGGCAGATCACGACATTCAATCTCTCCCCGACCTTCTTCGGAACATTGATCTCGATGAATTGCACGAAGTCAATTCATGGGTAGAACAAAATGAGATTAAAGATCAGGAACGAGAGGTGTCTTTCATAGTTCCATGCTCCAACCCTCAAGGAAAGATGCCAATTCTTCTTCTTGGGGTCATTGTTTTAGGCTGCATCTTTGCTGGCTTGAGCATTCGCGGCTGCAGGTTTGTTAGCCGTTCTGCCATGATGCAACCACTTGATGGACGACCATCTTTCCCTATTAAGGCATTGGATACTGGACTATGGTACTACAACCTGGTGCAATGTGCCGAGGGACAAGAATGCAACGATGAAATCTTGTTGGATGATCCGGATTATGTTGATTCTGAGACCTGTTACCCCTACGCTCAAATTTATCGTCCGAATTCTTATTGGGTTGCAGCACGGGCCTTTGGATCGATCACAGTCCTCACGGGATTAGTTGGATTTGTCCTCATCTCTACTGCAACATGTGTCAAATTAAAAAAGCGAACCTGGTACTTGATATGCGCCTGGTTCCTTCTTGTTTCTGTGTTCCAAGGTCTTCAGTTTCTGATCATGAAGGGGGATATGTGCACTGAGTATACAATGCCAGGTACCACTGATACTGCTGGAAAGATAGTATCAAAATGCACGATTGCAAGGGATGGTTTCATTGGGATTGCAGCAACGATTACCTGGTTCTTGACGGCCGTCGGATGTTCTTACATGGCAAGAAAAGCAAAACTTGGTTGAAGGATTGTTCCTGATCTTATGAACCTGTGGCTTCACATTTCACTACACTATCTGGTTAGAACCTTTTGGAAATGATTCGGATGGCACAAACCATTAATAAAGTAGATAATAATACGTAGGCAACTACTTATGATTATTGACTCTTAATAATGCAAGCATAGTTTTGCTCTTCATGTTTTTATCTATCTTACTGGAAGCTGTGGGCTCCATCCAATTTAATGTCTGTTGATTTTGTGGGTTTCAAAAAGATAGGTAAAGAGAAGCTTCTATCCACACAGATGTGAGTCAGAATTCACTCCTCCAAAGTCACATGTGAGTCAGAAGTCTCTTCTCTGGAGTCACATTTGAGTCATACCTTTGAGTCGCATGTGAGTCTAATGTCTCTTTCTTTTAGATCCAACACAAGTCTTCTCAAGCTTCAACCCATTAATTCATATCAGACTCTGTAGTTGCTGTCCATGCGGTAGGCATATTAGATGCACTTTAAAATCTCATCATCATTGTTTCTTGATCTATCTTTATCTTCACACCATCTTCAAACCAGCAAGTCCATTATATCCCACTTCACCATCACAAACAGAGAAATTGCTTTCTAGTCCTCTGCTTGTGACTATTGATGCTATCAATGTTGTCCTCATTGTTGTTGGAGAGAGGAAGAAAGGCTGAGAGGAAAAGAAAGAGGGAGAAGAGAGAAAGCAAGAGAGAGAGAACAAGAATGAGAACAAGTACATATTAGTAGCACTTGAAGGCTTTGTTGTTCAGCTCTCTCTTCCTGAGAGAGTACTGGTTCTATCACTATAACAGTCAATGACTCATTGCACTGGGTCTGACTTGATCCAAATGTTCTGGATTGAAATGAAGGTGATGATGATGGTAATGTGATAAACAACAATGTGGGGTTTGACCTTGATTTTACATTATAGTAGTAAGTGTACAGATTAGAGAAGAAGAGTGAGGGAGCTCTGGTCTCTCAGCTCTAGTTTTGCCAACAAGTGGGATGTGGGATTGTGCTAATGAATGCTATGCTATATTTTTGTTCACTATTGATTCACTAAGGCTCTGGTAGCTCATTCCAGTACCATGCCAATGACCATTGACTAGTGAAAGTGAATACAATTTTGTCAGCCTAGTAAGTTGTTACATGCCATTCCCTTGTGGGAATGGTGTGGGGCTGTGCTCTAATCATTTTAGATATGTTTAAGTTAGATAGATCTGTGTCCAAATATGATATTGAATGATACCCATGGACACGATGGTTCTGAGTGGATCTATGGCTGTGGTCTATGAATTGATAAATAATTCATGACAATAGCAATGAGTTGAACATGAGTTACAGTAAGTCAGATGTGAGTCAAAAGTCGTTTTCCTCCATTGTCACTTGCTAGTGGCCACAAGACGGTGCATTACACATCTTTAATTTTTTATCAGTAGTTTGTTAGTAAATCAAACTTTCTCAAATGCACGAGGTGTTCACTCCACAGAGCAGAATCATTAGAGCTCAGCAACTACTTGTCCGATTTCAATGAAAATTAAGCAGATTATGCGCAAGATAGTAATCTAATAGTCCCTTAAGTTTCATTACTGTATTTTGCTTTTTTGAAAGTGCAAGCCAATTTGCTGCTGCGAAGGTTCACATTTTTTGTTTTTTTTTTTTTAATTTTGCTTCCAAGTGCATGATAGAAATGGCGGGAAAGCCAACTCTGCTCCCAGTGAATACAATAGCGCTATCAAAAAGTAAAATACAATGCTGAAACTTTAGGGTCTCATAGATAACTATCTTGCGTATAATCTAGGGAATTTTTATTGAAATCGGACAAGTAGTTGCTGAGCTCTAAGGATCGCACTGGCTGCAATCACAAAAAAATGAAAATTTGGATAATCATCAAAAAATAGGGCTGATGCGAAGAAGCAGTACACAATACTAAATGAAGCAATTGCATTGCTATTAATGGGGGTGATGGAGATGCTATCATAGTACATGCCTGCAATGTTTCATGGTAATTGGACAACTTTTCTGTGAGTTAAATAGTGTAATGTATGGAGACTTTGCTCAGATGCATGATGTTGTTGTAACGCACAATCTTGAGGCCACTAGCTTGTGAGTCAGCAGTCAGTGAGTCCAATGTTAGTCTGATGTGAGTCTGCTGTGTGAGTCATTATCACTATTTCACACAAACAATTGCTGATTAAAAAATGTAAACTACACAACACAACATGTACAACCTAAAAACTGTGTGCAGCTGTGTCTAGCTGTGTGCAGGCAGCTGGTCTGTCGTTTGCCGGTCGTCGTTTGGCCCTGACTCTCCCGCCATAACTATTATGTTGAGCGAGCGCGCGAGAGCCAGTCGAATATCTAGAGTCGAAGCTGGATGTTTTTTCTCGAAACCTGAATTGAAATTGATACGTGAACAGTTCATTCACCCTTCCTTTGGCAAAGTCCAACGAACAATAATTCGCTCTGCGACGGAATACTGCGGGAGGGGAGGCAGCCAGGGGGATCGTTTTCATTCTACTAGCTGTCATCGAGAGTTTTTTCCCATCTCGTTCTGGATATCACTCATAACTCATAATGACCACCATGATGAAGGCAACAACTTATCATGGCCATGATGCAACATCATTCTCTACTACCAATAGCAATAACGACGATGATAACCATGGACTGAAGAAGAAATCCCTTACATTATCTACAACACTTTCCAAAATGAACAGTGTCATAACAACTTCGCTCCATCGATCGATACGTCAGGGGAAGGATGTTCGAATGAACAACAAGAGCCAACAAGAAGCTATCACCGACAACAAGACACGTAATGATGCACCATTGGTCGACTACTTGACAGTCAAGAACAGCTTGATGATTTCGTACTTGATAGATTTGACATTAATGCTGCGCTTTCGGCTCTCGCCATCCGCCGATGATGGTAATCAGGATAGTGTTGGTCGTGATCAGCAGGAGCAAAAGGAATGTCTAGAACGATTACAGGAGATGAAAGTTGCACTTGAAAAAATGCGCCCGCTCGAGAAAAAGATGAGATATCAAATCGATAAATTGTTGGCGCTTTCGACTGTTCTTTCGGACCAAGATGGTAGTGGAGGGATTGGTGGCTCGGCGGGAATGTTTGCATCAGTGGGCAGGGAAGTAGATGAAGAGGATGATGTTAGGCAAGATAGCGATCCCCTATCATACAAACCCGACTTGCGTGGTATGATGAAGAACATGTTTGTTGGAGAAGATGAAGAAGAAAATGAAGATTACGAAACTCGTGAAGGAGGGGGGGATGGAAACAACCATGATGACATCGACATGAAGCCGAATAGAGCAAAGGTTTTCCTCGACAAGGAGGACACGTCGGGTACTACGTCATCGAGCGTCTACCAACCTCCACGCCTCCAATCGGTCCCATTCGAGCTTGACAACAGCGATCGCATCGCACGCAAACTTGAGCGCAATCTCGAGAAGAAGAGAGAACGCCAATCCCGCTCGGAATTGACACAGGTCATCAAATCGCAATTCACCGATGCCCCCGAGGAGGAAGATGCGCGAGGTGGTGCCTCCCTTGGACTGCAATCGGATAGATCGCGTAAAATCTCGAGTAGGAATGCGGAGTTGGAGGCATTTGAGGAGGGTCACATGATGCGATTGTCGGTGGGACGAAAAGAGAAGAAGGAGCGAAAGCGAATGATGAGAGAAGAGATGAGTAATTTGGGCGCTATTGCCGATGGTCTGGGGAATGTTGTTTCGGGGGTAGATGATGCATTTGGAGGTGGGAGAAAACGAACGACTTCCACAAGTGATGGTGGTGCTGCAGTGCGTGGAGGAACTCAGGAGGCATACAAGACAATGGGGATGAGGAGACGGAAGGTGGATGTCATTGATCACGAGGGTGTAGCCAGAAAGAAGAAGAAGAGTGCAAAGAATGGGAATGGGAAAAATACTTATCAAAAGAGCTTGTACGGAGGTGGAGGCGGCAGGGGAGGTGGCAAGTCAAGAAAGTAGACACCGATATCTCTATTTTGGATGTAAGTTATCTAATAGTCTAGGGAGATAACTTTCTTTTACGTTTTCGATTTCCTCCCCATCGTCCATCTTATATATCTCTCACCTCAAAACTACTCCCCCCGCACCAACACTGCTCAAGTACGCTGCTGCCTCATGCGCCTAGCCTGCATCCTCTCCATCCTCTGTCGGAATCTTGCCTGAACAATCTTTCGCTTTTTAAGATCTTGGGAATTCTCAAAGTAGCGCTTGTATCGAAGTTCTTGGAGATGACCCGACTTGTTCACCTCGCGCTTGAAACGACGCAATGCCGATTCGATGGGTTCCCCCTCGCCGACTTGAATTTTAATGTCGACATTTAGAGCCGTAGCTATTTCATGTGAATAATTAGTCATTTATTTCACAAGAGAGAGGATATGACAAGGAAAAAAAATTGGAGGTTGAGGAATTTCATTTGTACTAAATTTGCCGAGGTGAGCAATGATAATCGACAAACAACTACATCAACATCAATTCTCGTCACCCCCCCCCCACACTCCCTCCCAGATATCACTCCTTTTCACTTCCAAATAGTATAGATTTCTAAAAATCATGTAAATTGTATCACCAGCGTATACCTTTCCCCATGTGATAATCAACCAACAAGTAGTCCTCATCGGCAGTCGGCGACAGCAGCAGCAGCAGCAGCCACGCAACCGCGATCACAACATCGGTACACACAGAACGACAACAAAAACTTGATGAACGGCTCCAGACTCACCACTTCGTGATACGGCCAGCGGCGCAGCGGCAGGAACGAATGCCGTGGTGGTAGTAGTGTAGACCAAGGCCGAAAGGATGGCAACGACGATCAGGGGAAGGCGGGCCATGGTTGTTCTTTCTTTTTCTCAGGTCCGGTGTTGTGATGGACGGCTGGGCGATGCAGCTTCCATCCACCATGCTGCGTGATGGAGTGGTCGCGTCAGATCGAGGGGTCGGCCAGACGAATGACGTGAACACTCGAAAACAAATACTTATGGCGGGAGAGGGGGGGATTGACAAAAAACAAAAAAAATAACGCGGGAGGTCTCCACGCACGGGAACACGGCTTGTTCGTTGTTCGTCCATGACAGGATCGTTCCTCACTCAAAAGAGAGATCATCGGTTCACCAATAAAAAATCTTATCATGGAACTCCAAAACAAAAGTAATTCATGAATTATGTATCGCATATTCGCCATAAAAGAATAAGTGATCTCTCGTTGTTCTTTCCTCTCTCCGTCTCTCTATCTCTCAACAAATCAATCATTATTATTTATATCCACCTTCCCAGACTCGGGATACATCCAATATTCTTCGTCCAAAAATATCCGATCGGCCTTAAACTCATTATCCATCGTTCCATCCTCAATCACCTGATCAATATCATCAAAATGATGAAGCAATACCTGAGTCATGAATGGATCCTCTGTACTATCCGTGTCGATCACGTCCTCGGCACCATCAAAGAATTTATCATCCTGATCAACACGCATAAACAGTGCTGGGCCGACAGTATCATGCAATTTCCACCATATAATGTAGCAGTAGTTATACTGAGGACAATTCTCGTCGGTATTACAATTGGGTGACAGATAGTTGGATTCGCGCGGCGCGTCATGGATGCAACAAAAGGCTGGTTTGCATGCCTCGAGGCACTCCTGGAAGGAACCGTTGACACTATCATACTTATTGCAGATGGAGGAGAGATTCGACGGCGCGCACGGTACATCGAGTGAGCCGGCGTTGGGGCATGCGCCTTGGTCGTATTCGTATCCATCGAAGACGTCTCCGTCGATGTTATCGTTCCCTTGTAAACGGCGATGGCGATGGCGATCATACCGTAGATATGATTGTGCATCGACGGAGGCATGGTGATTGGATGATGCTGGTGATGAAGCTGAAGCACTTGGTAATGTGTCATCCGACCCTCCATCATAGGCATCGTCGTTGCCATCTTTTATTGATCTTGGTTTTGATATTGCTGACACTACTCCTGCACCAGCTAAGGTATCATCTATTTTTCCACCATACGCATCATTATTGCTTGCTACTGCTGTAACTGCTGGTTCGATTGGAGATGAGATAATACCCAATGTATCATCTATTCCACCAGAGTACACATCATCGTTGCCTACTGTTGCTTCATTGTCTCCAACGACGGTTTTCATTCCTCCATCGTGTGCACCAACATTCCAATCCCCCCCTTTGAATTTGAATACCTCTGGTGCATCATGCAACGTATCATCTATATCTCCATTATAGGCATCATCGTTACCATTATTGAAGGTCCGAACTGATATCTGCTGGCCGCGATGATGGCGGTGACTCCCCGCAACTGACTTGATAAAATTGTTGCGTTGCAAATTCCAATCGATGTTATCTCCAAGTTTCGTGACTGCGTAAGCCATTTCGACCAATCCACGTTTCTTCGGTACGCAAGAAAAGAAGATACAGGGATTAGGACAAGCCTATCAGTCAATATTATTTGCATGCCACTGTAGTCGGTTCGTTTTCCTCTTACCTCATCTTTGGTAAAGTGCGACAAGTCGTAAAACTTGCTTCCTCGCTGGGATGCGGTCACCACAACTACAACATCCTCCAAGTTCTTGTCATTACGTAACGACCGACGACCAAGGGGCGATGGTTGCACCGAATCTGCTTTTCTACTGAAATTTGCTAGTAGTGTGATGGTGATTCCAATCAAGACGGATGTTACACACACCAAGAGGAAAATCCGTTGGACGATGATGACCACCATTGTATTTCGTGTGCTTCGTTTCTCTCTCACTGCGTATCTCTCGCTTTGTTAAAAATTATGTGATCGAGCAAAAGTAGTAAAGTGTTAATATTGGCATGAAGAAGTGAAGGTAGTAGAGAAAGAGTCGTTGACAGCCTGCGCCGGTTGAGTTGCGTTGCGTATTGGATGGGCGGACGGCGGTAGTTGTGATTGATTGAAAAGAATTCATGAATGCATGGTTCTCTCTCCAAATATTAGCGAGTGTTCATACAGTCCACAAAATAGAAACGATCGCTCAGCGTTGAGTGCAGTCACACAGGAGGAATTGATACCTTGATACCTCACTGAGAAACCCAAAAATTTGAATTTAGAGTGATGGAATTTTGTTCCTCGATACGAATCCGGCCGAAGAGCAAGGCCTGGCTGGAAGTTATTGCTCAATCCCCAATCCCCCGGTATCCGTCCGAGAGAACGAGAGAGCGTGGGTGTAGGGATACGCAAGCCGACCAGTAATATGATATTATGTTCATTACAGCTTGTCCAATTTGCTTAATCATTCAACACTGACAAACTAGATAAATAATAACTCGTCCTCGAAAGAGAAAACAAAATCGTCACTTCGTACCTCGTTGCCTTCGACGATAAATATTGATAATTACCAACATGATAATGAGGAGGAGATCGAGGTTGGCCTCGCTTTTACGGATGGCAGTAGTTGCCAATCTTATTCACGCGAGCACATCATCGAATCCCGCTGGTCATGTGAGCAGTAGTGGTGGTGGTAAGAAACGAACGAGTCGCCACGCGCAGATAACAGTGCAACATCTAGATGACGGGGATGAAATGTATCACGATACAATGATGCCACTGTCACATTCACAACCGGGACAGCAACGGCATGATACCAGAACCAGGAAACTTAGAATGATATCGTCGTCGGTGGACGTATATTCACCTGATGTGTTGGCAGCAAAAGATGATGGAGAGATTTTGCTGTTTTCCACTAGGAGGACAAATCTTCACAACGAACAGCAACTGCCATCTCGCGAAGTACCGTCTAGAGCATTACGGCATAGTGAATACTATAACAAGCAAAATCGAGAAAAGAATTATATTGAGCGTGAATTGAATCAACAACAGTACATTGAAGTTGGAGCACCTACTTCCCAAGGGAGTGATGGTGATCGTGAATATCAACCCAAGGGAATGGTTGTTCGGCGTGGCCGATTGTTTCACAACAAGAACAGCAAAGGAGGTAAGCGAAATGGTAAGGGAAATAAGCGGTCGAAAGGGTCCAAGTGGAGCAAGGGTTGGGATGAATGCTATTGGAAAGATACACCGTAAGTGATGCTGCGACTAATATCACGGCGCGTCACCCCGATGATTTGGGTTCTTCCGTTTTCATCAGGTGATCATCATTCTCGCTCACTTCTTACTGCATCTCCTACGTTTGTTCCGCCCACAAGAACTTCTGAACCAACGTAAGTTTGCTTGAATGTCCTAGGAGGACTACACATATTCAATGCAATCAAGAAACTCATATCACTCTACCTCGAATCACGAAGTAAAATGGAGCCAGAGGAAATGGTAAGGAGAGGATATGCTTGTCGTAATTATGCGTGTTGAATTACTTTCGTTTACTCACGCTCTTTCACAACCTCGTCAGGTTCCAACACTGAGTCCAACCTTATCACCGTGAGTAATTTATACATCGGCCCTAATAGTCAAATTGATGACAATGAAACGGCCATACTGACTCCTACCAATCATTGTCGCGTCTCGGCACAGTACCATGTCTCCGAAGTAAGATCATCGATATGTTTGCGCTATTTCGATTTTAGATTCAGATCACTTACAATCTAAAAATGTGTCATTAATTTCTCCATAGTACCGAAGAAGATACTCCGGTAAGAAGTGCAAACATATGAATAATTATTTACGATTGAAGATTAAAGAGGTACTTATCATCCTCGTGATCAGGATCCAACTCTTAGTCCAACTCTTAGTCCGTGAGTTCGTGTCGTTTAGTATCAAATCACTGTGCTATTTCACTCTCATCGCATCTTTGTTTTTTCCTCACTTGACCGTAATGATGGCGCAGCACTTTATCACCCATGTAAGCTCGTGGCATATTTCTTCCCTGACAAGTTTCATTAAAAGAAGATTACCTCATATTTTCTGTCGACTCACTTTTTCTCTAGCAACGAAGAAGCGGTAAGAATAATACGATACTACGGAATTTGTGTCCATGTTATTTTTTCTTTTCTCCATCAAAAAGTCGACAAGTAGAGAGCACTAGATATCTGACGTATTTCTATTCCTCATGGTAGGAGCCAACCCTTAGTCCAACTGTCAGTCCGTGAGTTTACTAATATATCGTTTTCGATGTACGATTTCGAAACATCATTCTCTGACTGTTTTGTTCTACTTGTTAAATTCCTTGCCCAGCTCGATATCGCCGACAATGTCACCGTAAGTTTGTAACTGGCATGAATCCCTTTACCACAGCATTTCGTATATTAAACACAGAATCTTCGCATCACCTTGCCATTCAGAGCTAATGGCATCAGCCCGGTAAGAGTACCGATCGCCTTGAGTGACATTCAATATGCTCAGCAAACGTCAGACAGTGACTAATTGTCCTTTCTTTTTAATTTCTTTCCACAGCCGCCATCCTTGAATCCAACTGTTGCCCCGTGAGTTCCTTAATACATTTCCACTATGCCACATGATAACAAACACCTCATCTATGTCTCGACAATATCGTTCTCATGATTGAGTAGGTCTATGTCGCCAACATTATCACCGTAAGTCATGGACAATTCTTTGTCAATCGCTATATCACTGCATTGATTCTCAACTTATCATTTTTATACGTAGTGGTCAGGTATGTGTCCTATCATAAGTCTCCTCAATTTGAGAATACGGTTGAGCATGAAGAATTTGTGAAACATGGAATGATAATATACATTTTCCATTCCAATCCTCTTCAACAGGCTCCATCAGTTAGCCCGACAATTAATCCGTGAGTCTACATTCCTTGCATTTTTGAACGGAATTAATTGCAGATTATGAAGTAGCAGACATATTGATCTATTTCTTTGCAGTACCTTGTCACCATCACTGTCACCGTGAGTCAATGTTGTCTTTGGGCTAAATGCGTCGAGATTCTTTCACTTTAGAAATACTCACACGCATTGCATCGTGCTATCCAATATTCCTTCAGAGTCATTGGCACCGAAAGCAAGGTAAGGAGAACATGGTTGAATTACGTCGGGTGTGGATTTGAGAAGCAGTCTAGTAAACTCCCTTTTTTCTATCACATTCCTCCCTCTAGGCACCTACTATCAGCCCGTAAGTGCAATGACTATCAATCTATTATTTTCGTGGTGTGTTGAATGTATTGTTTACCTGAATCCCCTTTTTTGGCTGTATCGCGCAGTACTCTGTCGCCATCATTATCACCGTAAGTTGACATTATTTCTGGTACTGTTGCTTCATTAAGTGATGAAATTGTACCCGCAATACTTGAATCTCAATCGCCATGTGTGTATTAGTAATTCTGCTTCAAATGCCGCCGAACTTACCGAGGTAAGACAGGAATAATGCTTATACCAATTGGATGGATGTCAAGTATCAACATACCATTACTCAATATTCGTCATTGTTTGTTCTATATGTACATTGAATCAGTCTCCAGCATTGCTTCCAAGTCTGAGCCCGTGAGTATATTCCCCTTGAAATCATAATGACATTCATTTGCGACACTTGACTTCTTAACGGTATCCAACATTTTTTATTGTTTACCCATTCTGTTGATAGTACATTGTCGCCTACACTTTTGTAAGAATTGCAATACTTTTGTTACAGCAGCTTTGTGTCTATTTGCATGCCTAACAAGTATTTCATTTTGACAACATAGTTTTGAAGCAACGTTGCCGACACCAACTGATCTTCCGTGAGCCAGAATATTNTATTTCATTTTGACAACATAGTTTTGAAGCAACGTTGCCGACACCAACTGATCTTCCGTGAGCCAGAATATTTTTTGTAATTTTGCATTTCAACTTGTGATCTTTCTTTCCTTATGTCGAGCATATTTTTTCTTCGCACCATACAGAACTAGAGCGACAGTTAATGCTACGAATCGAACAAATGTAATTGATGCAAGTTCGAATCGGTCTTCTGTTGAAAACGATCATAACAGAGAGAAAACAAAGGAACAGGTTGATTCTGTTGGTGTGGAAATTAATGTGAAGATGAATAGAATTCGAGACGACCTTGGCGATGATGATGATGTCTTTATTTGGGTTGAAGAGGATGCTAAAAATGAGGAAACAGACAAGAGGCTAGTTGGGCGAGGCGGTACACAATCACAAGAGGATAAAAAGGAACGATTGCTAGGCGAGTGGAAGTATTGGGGTGAAGATTCGACTGTCGGTAAAGGCGGCAAGACAGGTAGTTCAAATGGCAATACAAAAGCTGGCAAAGGCTCTTGGGCAACAAAATCAAGTAAGAGATGCCGCCATCCATCATGGATCGGAAAATCACAGGGTGGTGGATGGCAAGGTGGGTGGCAAGAGGATGACTGGCAAGGCGGTGGAACTCATGATGATAGATGGCAAGGTGGATGGCAAGAGGATGACTGGCAAGACGAACCGCAAGGTGGTTGGTATGACGATGACTGGCAAGACGAT
>JALLAX010000435.1:0-12036 GCA_036939555.1 Discostella stelligeroides
TAAAATCGATCTGAAACAGAAAATCGACCCGATTCAATAAAAATCGATTTACATTATTTCAGCACGATAGGAATTAGTAGCTGCTAAGTAGATACGAGTTCACGATAACGATAGCACTACGTACTTTGGTGCGTGGGGAAAGGTGTGGAACAACCGCGGCCGGCGGCAGCAGGCGCGGCGAACCGACTTCAACTTCGATGACGTGACCTCTGTGAGTTTGAAATGACGATGACGATGACACAGAGTGTCTGGGTTGTGGCGGCCGGCATACAAGAGTTGCAGCATCAATAATTAGCAAGCAATAGAAACAGCTAAAGTATCTAATTAGCGATACCATCTATCACCGTCAATAATATCAACGGCAGCTATGGGCGCTGCTATGGCACATAAGTAGTGTATTCGATAGCAAAAAACGACGAGTAAAGTATGAGAATGATAATAGAGTTCATTGGCATCATGATTACGACAGGAGGAGCATCCGCCTTCAATGATTCATCGGCATCATCACGAATAATTTGTTGTGGAAGAAATTTATCCATGGTGGATGCAACCGTCAACAACTCGAATAGACGCAACAGTCGTAGGGTCGCCTGGCGACCAAGCCCTCATCGAACTTATCGGAATAATCGTCATTCCAGAACAATACAAATGGCACTTCCATCGCCACAGGAATTGAGTCAAATTCTGGATGCATCATCATCCACACAACAATCATCGGTCTACTTGAATTCACTGAGCGATATTGTCCATTCAACAAATACCGATTCAATAATATCATCTACTACTTTTACACATAGCCTACACGGTCATCTGTCATCATGGTTACTCTCCTCAGACTCATCAACCTCAACGTCATTACCGTTACATCATATAAATGTAGGTAAAATGGTACACGAGGTAATCGACGAGGTGGAGAATGAAATCCGTAATGAAATCTCCGAAGGAAACAACCATAATCTAGACTCCATCACGGTCACACCCGAAATGGAGAAGGCAAGTCTGAACAATGTTGGACATGATCTCATTATCTTCCTAACGATATGTGCCGTGGCAGCACCACTTAGTGCGGCACTCAACATCTCTCCAGTATTGTTGTATCTGGCTTTTGGATTAGTTGCCGGTCCGCACGGGATGGGATTACTTCGTGGGAACGAGGAGGTGGGATTTGAATTGGGTGATTTTGGTATATTGTTTTTACTCTTCGTGGAGGGTTTGAATCTCAGCCCCGAACGATTGCGCGAGCTGGGATCGTTCTTCTCGTTGGGGGCAACGCAACTATTACTGAGTGCGGGAGTGATATTCTTTGGGTTCTTCTTGGGTGGACCATTGTTGTTTCAGGTGGTATCAAATCCAAATGTTCCCATTGATCCACTGATTGTGCAGTTATTAGAACAGCCCGTAGTGGCATTTGCTATCGCCGCCGCGGGAGCACTGTCGAGTAGTGCTTTTGTCCTTCCAATTCTGAAGGAGAAGGGATGGGAAGATCGTCCCGATGGCATTGCTGCTCTTTCGATATTGTTACTGCAAGATCTTGCAGTAGCACCATTACTTGTGATATTGCCGCTCGTTGCCAATGTGGAGACTGGAGCGACGACAGGATCAGGAGGAGCCGATCCCATTGCCTTGGGAATATTGGCTTTTAAGGCCACGGTTGGATTTGGTGCAGTACTTGCCTTGGCAAGTGTGGCACTACGGAAGGTATTTCAAATTGTCGCGAGTAGTCGATCCAGTCAATCGTTCGTGGCCGCGAGCTTGCTCGTTGCTGTTGGGATGGGTGTGGTGTCGGATTTTCTAGGCCTGTCGTCTACAACGGGAGCATTTGCTGCGGGGGTACTATTGGCTGAATCGGGTTATAGGGCACAAATAGAGGTGAGTTGACTATCAGCATGAAACTACAAAAACGACAGTATCTGTTCTTGAAATTCAATTCCATTCTATCCACAATCGTTGAATCTCTTTCTCTCTTTCTCTTCTTCTCTAGGCTGATATAGCACCATTCGAGGGTATTTTGCTTGGTGTTTTTTTCATCACTGCAGTAAGAATGTTGTGTTACCTTTTTATTCCCACACTCAACCCACCATTCTATTCTCATTCATGTTTTACTTAATCGCACGATAGGGTTCTGCACTTGATCCGGAAACCGTAATACAGTGCTGGCCGACATTGCTTGTCGGTATTTCATCATTTCTAATCATAAAATTTGGAGTCGTGTATTCCGGAGGTGGCGCACTCGGTCTGTCAAAGGCTGACGCCGCCCGCGTTGGTCTACTCCTTGCTGGAGGAGGAGAATTCGCCTTCGTGATTTTCAATCTAGCTGCAGAGAAGGGTATCATACCGGACACATTGGGAAGTCTCTTGACTGCATCCGTCATTATATCAATGGCATTAACTCCATTTTTAGGCGAAGTTGCGGACTACGTGGGGAAGCAGTTGGACGTGAAGGAGGCGCAAGGTGCAAAAGAGCAATGGTTTGGTGGAGAAAACGGCAGCAGTATTGCATATGATGTGAGCATCAAAGATGAAGGGAAGATAAAGGAAGCATTTTCACGCTTTGATAAAGATGGCAATGGAGAAATCACCGCGGAGGAGTTGCAGAATATTTTCACACTTGTTGGAGAACGAGATGGAGAAGGGAAGTTTTTATCGTTGGACCAGGTGAAATCTATCATTAGACGATTTGATGATAATGATGATGGGGTCCTACAGTACGATGAGTTCGCTCAATTATGGATGGCAAAGCGTCGCTCGGCTATGAGCGAAGAATCTCTTCGTAGGGCGGTAGTTGTCTGTGGATACAATGAGGTTGGACAACAACTTTGCGCACTTTTAGACAAGGCGAATATTGCTGGCATCCCGTATGTTGCATTTGCACGCAAAACGGAACAGTTATCAGCTAGCGTAAGTAGTATGCACCGTTTTATTCGCTGCACATTCAAACACATCCAATCATATATCTTGTCGTGATAATTGCTGCAGGTAATAGATGGCGCACGTGTTGTTTATGGTGATGGTACCTCTGCCGCTCTTATCCGAGCTGCTGGAGTCCAAGAGCCAACCGCAATAGCAATAACATATGCTGAGCCAGAGCGTTGTTTACGAGCCACAGAGTTACTGAGAGATGCGTTTCCAGACACACCTATTTTCGTCCGATCAGATGAGCAAAATGAGTTGAAGAAATTGATTCAAGCTGGCGCTACCGAAGTTATTGTTGCAAGCGGAAGTGTAGCGTCTGGGATAGGGCAGCTGCTAGGGGTGAGGCGTGATTCCCGTTTTGGAGGGGACACTGACAATTCCGGGACTGCCATTGCTTTTAACAATATGGCCGCATCGTTATATCCTCCGGTTGAAAAAGCAGCGGACCAAAAGCTTTCTGGACTCGCGGAAGAAATAGACTCTGCCAGGGACAGAGAAGAGATAAGGAAGTTGTTCAGACTGTTCTCCACATCCCTCTCGCTCAACGAAGACGGGCAAGCGCAGGTGTCGGAGTTGATGGATGAGCTCCTTCGGACGTCAGATTTGTCTGTTACTGATGACCAGGTAACAGACCTTTTGGGAAGCGAGTACTTCAATGATCAAGCAATGCTCGATGCAATGAAAAAATATGTTTCATTCAGCGAATTTATCATGTTGTACCGGAAGAATATTCTGCTCAGTAAAAAACAGGACACTTAATCATGAAACAATATTTTTTCCATCCAACCAATTTACAATTACTGATGCCTTTGAGGGAAAATGAGAGGTATTGTACTCATCTATGTCTCTGCTGGAATGATTATTTTATGTTCTACATTGAACTAAGGGGCGAGTCCGAGCGTAATGCTGGTCTGATCATTCACGTGAAAGTTGAGTGGGAGCGCGCGGCGGCTCCTATGAACCATGATTCCGTCCTTCTGTCGCATCAAAGATAATCCGCCTCACTTCACACAAACACAAATAAACATCAGACCATGACTTCTGCTGCTGCAACATCATGGTCTCAACCTCCTACTACAAGGCCATCCTCCACACATGCATGATTATCTCCATTTCACTCAGTCGCAATATCATTGTTTCATCGTTTCGCACGGCTCCTCGCATTAGTTTCATTCTTCGTTCAGCCAAACTTCAGCACCCATTGTCACCTTCACCCACTATTTCATCAATTCATCGACCGGCTACTACTGCCAGCGTAATGTCGCCGCCCCACGGCAGTATTAGTATGTCATCCGTATCAACATCAGCAGCAGATGATACGCCTTCCTCGGTGCTTATTAATAATATTATCAAAACTGAAGAAATGATTGCCAAACGAGTATCTGCCTCGCGCTCATCCATCAATCTTTGTGGAGAACGCCTACGATCGGGACGATTAGTTTCATTCCCCACTGAAACTGTCTACGGCCTTGGGTGCAACGCGCTAGATCCAGTCGCAATCCAAAGGATATTTGATGCCAAGGAACGTCCGTTGAGTGATCCATTAATTGTTCATGTTTCAAGGGGAGAAGATGCGTTGGAAATGTGGGCTGCCTCGTCGTCCACGTCCGATGAAATGGACGGAGCAACTGCAAATAGGCTACAGGAAATTTCGTCCAATTATCAATCGATGCGTCATATTGAAAAACGGGCATTATCTGCACTGACACGATCATTTTTTCCCGGACCGTTAACGATTGTCGCTCGAGCACATCCCTCCATACCGCAAGTCCTCATGGCAAATACCGGATATGTCGCTTGTCGCTCGCCTTCCCATCCAATTGCGCGGGCGTTAATTGCATCGGCCAAGATTCCGATCGCAGCACCAAGCGCAAATAAATTCGTTCACGTCAGTCCTACCCTTGCTGCGCATGTTATGGATGATTTAGGTATGGAGGATGTCTGGGTGGTCGATCCTGATTTGGGAGGATTAGATCATGATCTTGACAATGAATATGATGTCAATCACCATCATTCCAATGCTGCACACGATAATAACTCTGTGTGTCAAGTGGGAGTGGAAAGCACAGTGGCAAAAATAGAGATGGACCCATCATCGGCTTCGGTCATTATGGGGCGAATTACAATTCTACGACATGGAGCCATCTCTTCCCAGTCAGTGCAACAGGTGTTGGAAGAGGCAGGTCTTTCTCAATATTTCCTTGTTTCTGAATCAATTAAGTTTACATCCGAAAAAGTGTACAATGTTGCGCCTGGTCAGATGGTGAAGCATTACTCACCCAATGTTCCTTGCTTCATGATTGGATTGCCTCGGCAGATTCAATCCGAAGATGGCATTGAATTTCTGGATCAGAAGGAACGAGCAATTCTCTCTCAATCAGTGATAATAGATTATGGAAGGAGACTTGCATCATATCGCCCGTTCGCATTGGCATATACCGACTTGAGCTGCGAAGGAAATGCTGTTACTGCAGCCTCAACTCTATTTAAGACATTGCGTTGGTCGGAGACCATAAATGGGGCGATACGCGTGTTTGTTCCAGAATTAGCGTTGGGAAATGGTGAAACTTTCGAAGAAGACAATGAGGCATTGGTGTTGGCAGTAAAAGATAAGCTCACGAGAGCCGCCAGTGCGGTGGTAGTGGATAAATTTGAATAGGGGCAATGTTAACTATTTCTGTGCGATGGGTATGAAGTACCCAAATTGTGAGCTATATCAAATTCCGTTCAGCACGTACATTAAACTACCCGCCACCAACGGTATTGCCAAATTATCGTCAACTAAAACTGTTCCTACCAATGGCAAATTATTTCTTCCAGACAAAGCTTCTGCCACGGCAGTCATTATCCCTACGCGTACTCGCGAATGGAACGAAAGTGAAATCCTTACATTGGATATTGTCGAGTTCATATCAATAGAAGAAATGTATACATATGTGCAAAGTATGGACACGATAGCACATGCAATAGAGCCAGCAACAGATGGCCCTTCTCCCACTACGCTAAGATTAGCACCATCTCGTCGTCTTATCAACAATAATAATTGTTTCCACGTGATATTCCAATTCAAATACTTGCTGAACCACGCTCCCACAATACCCGCCATGGGGTCAGCAATAGATAAAATTAATAATGAAGTTTGGGCAATTATGACGGGAAACAATAGAGTCGATATTGTTGTGCCGAGAAGGAAGTAGAATGCTCCAGGTAACGCAGGAGAAGATTTTCGTCGTCGTCGTCGTCGTCGCACACTGTTTAATGACTGCGGGTTTGAATCCTTTGCAGCACTAGTAGCAGCATCAGCATCTTCCCACTCCCCTCTTTCATGCTCCCGAAGCAATTTACCAAATTTATCCAAATACCAACGATCCCAACATTCGTCGTGAAGTCGTTTCAAATGCAATTGGTAAAATGCTGCGGTGGCAATGGAGAGTAAAATGAACCCGGTGGGAAAGGGTGAGATGATGTAAGATATCAGTAGTAGGATGAAGCCCGTTGCGGCATGTTGGATTCGTCGGGATAAATGTAGATCAGGCATGAATTGTCTTGCTAGATATTACGATGAAGGAGGAGGGTCATCATCATCATTCACATTCACATTCACTTTCATCTTTCATCATCTTGTGCCCACGCACGCGCCCATCATCACATCAGACGTGCACTGTCCGTCCGTCAGTCGGCTTAAACCAACCTCTCGGGGGAGGCAAGGCAACCGATCACCGACACCCTGGGCCAGCCAATAGTAGGTAGATGATGTTGTCAGTAATGATGTTTGCTTTTTAGATTATTTGAAGGTCTACATTCCACAGTCTCTAGTAATATTGATGCTAATGCACCTCAGGTCCTGCACCGCATTGATTCTCTCCTTGTCACGCTTATTCGTCATTGGTTTCAGAATCCACAGTAGTTGTTCACCTGCTCCTAGCGAAACTGTGATCCCAAGTCCACTATCGGGATCGATCGTTCCGTTTCCAGGGGGCTGCTTGTTCCATGCTCCACGTGCCCTTTACAACGTCATGAAAATGATTGTGAAAGAAGCTGATGCACAACAGATGATGATTCATCGCTATGAAAGTCCATTCTTCCCAATCAATGAAGATTATAGTCAAAATAATGATGTTACGCCATCGTCGGCACTTATCATACTCAACACTCCAATCAATAAAATGCCTACTGCTGCACNATAATGATGTTACGCCATCGTCGGCACTTATCATACTCAACACTCCAATCAATAAAATGCCTACTGCTGCACCATGCGAGCAAGATAATGGTACACCATTATCCGGTGTACTCGGTGCTCTCTGGGAGAAATCCACATACCGTGTATGTGCCGACGGCGGAGCGAATCGATTGTACGAAGCCACCACTGTTCTAGGTGCGGACGACTCGACACCATGTTGTGAGGACTTTCTACCAGACTTGATTACTGGCGATCTCGATTCATTGTATCCGCATGTACATGAATATTACAAGTCAAAAGGAGTGGAGATTGTTCGTGTCGAGGATCAAGATTTTCATGATTTGGATGTGCGTGTGAAGTTGTTGTTGTGTGCATAGTGCTTTGTTTCATTCGTACACGTGTTCATGATGTGTTTCCTTGAATCACATTATTTCTCCTTAAAATTCAGAAGTCATTGATGGCAATTGAAAAATGGGTAGTTGAACAGAAGAAAAAACATGACACCAATGTCTCGAATACTGAAATTATGATTCAATCAAGAATTTTCATCTACGGTGGATTTGGTGGGAGATTTGATCAGGAAATGGCAGTAATCAATGCACTCTGTGTTTGGGGCAAGAAGGAAACATTTCGTCAAACTAGCATGGCTGTGTATGACGAACAAACTTGTGCATTTCTATTGGCGCCATCGCCAGCAATAAACCACATTCGCATTAGATATCCAGGGAAGGACTTGGAAAAAACAACCCAATCTATGCAGGTGGTGGGCGAAGGGCCGACGTGTGGTCTCATCCCTATTTTTGGTCGATGTCAGAGGGTGCATACAACTGGCCTTCAATGGAATTTGAACGGTGATGTTCCTATTGAGTTTGGTGGACTTGTGAGCTCTTCGAATCAAGTGATTGAAGATGTTNAATTTGAACGGTGATGTTCCTATTGAGTTTGGTGGACTTGTGAGCTCTTCGAATCAAGTGATTGAAGATGTTGTTGTAGTCGAGACTTCCTCCCCGATGTTGTTTACAGCAGAAATTATTTCAACAGTTGCGTGATACTGTCGAAACGAGCTATGTTATTATCAAGAGCCGTCGCTTTGCAAATGCTGAAGTAAAGAAGAGCTACCACCAAACACCTTCGTTTATCTCTTCTACTCCATGAACAAATCATACATCGAACTTATTCAATTCTTCTCCGTTCCACTTGGACATTGATCCGTAATTTGAGCCGTCGACGCTCAAGAAATCTCGCTCGTATTCCTCCGCACCGTAATGATTCAACCGACAATCTACGCTCTTGACGAACCAATTAACTTCATACGATGGCTGTCTCCTCTTCGCGCAACGCCGAAAGTGATACAAAAAGAAAAGGGCGAACCACACTGATTTTGGAAATAATGGGCGATGCGTTGGAATTGAATCGGTTGCTGTTCGACCCATTGAAGAGTTTGTTTCTTTCGCTGTTAGATTCGACGAAGAATTTGATGCTGTTCGATTGGACACAGGAAGTTGTGACTCCGTTTCTTCTTCCTTGCCACTTGAAGTCATGCTGAGTTTCTATGAATCCGCGATTGTTAGCGGTTGAATGTATCGCATTAAGCAATTCATTGTATCTCTTACCCTGTTGACTTTCGAAAGTGATGGTATATGAGAATCTGTTTCAGATTTGCCAATGTGGTATTTCGAAAGAGTGACGATCCGTGCTATGAGGTCAGCACAGTCAGCAACCGCACGTTTGGAGAATTCATCTCTTTCGTCTGGAGGGAATGACAGGACAACCCGAATCAAGCTGAGAACGATGATGATCCCTATGATCAAGTTTCGTTGTTGTCGAAAGAACATTGAAAGGATGGTGGTGGTAAGTAGTAGATAGTAGGGGGTTTGTGTGCGAATGTTGAATGAGGAAATCGTGGGTTTCGCAGCGTGAGTCACGCGAAAAATATTTCTCCGCTTCAAAACGTCCTCAGATGAATTCGACTCATGCTACATTTTACATGGAAAGGTATGCTGTGACATACTTTAGTATTCAATTCAAGATGCTCTGATTAATAGAAACCATTTTTTGTCAATAAACGCCGTTTGCGATGTAGGTCGCGTTAGGCCTGTCGCGTTTATCGAATCGCCGTTATCGATACATCATCCGTGTCTATCGCTTACCTCTGTTTGTGCGTCGTTGACACGGTGCAAAGTTGTAGCTTCTGCATAGTTTTCCTTGCTGAGTTCGTCCACGTAGCGCTCCACCTGGTCTATTACTTCATCGTACACCCTTCCCCATGACCCACCACTCTCTTCCCAACACATCTGTTTTGCGTGAGCAGAATCTAATGTAACTCTTTTATGATGAACGAAATTTGGTGGAAATGCCTTATCGAAATCGATTCTTCCATCTCCTGACACGCTCCTGCCATTCACATAGTCGTATTCCCAAGGATTCGTCTGCTGCCTTCCCTTTCTTGTTGTTGTCAAACTAACCGATGTTGACTTTCTTCTTCGACGCAATATTTGGTTAACAGTTGGAAGAGCGTCTGATGCACAAGCCACCAGTGGTGGGAAGTTCTGGGCATTGAAATTATTTCTACACTCAATGTCCCCTTCTCCCAGTACTGTTTGTCGCCACTTCTTTGCGGCTGTCATTTGTATTCGCATGTGTTCTTTGAAGGCTCGTCGCTGCTCGTCCGTGATGATATCGTCAAATTCAGGTCNTCATTTGTATTCGCATGTGTTCTTTGAAGGCTCGTCGCTGCTCGTCCGTGATGATATCGTCAAATTCAGGTCCAAACACCCCTAAGTCAAATCTTTCCCATTCATCGGCGTCATAGAACTCAAACCATGCATTTTCCCCTGCATTCGAAGAAGAGATGTTACGAACGAAAAAGTAATGGCAATGAACAGAAATTTCCAACAATGGCTCTCTCACCTTCAACTTTGGGTTGAAATTTTGATTTCTTCCCGATGCCAGACTTGTCAGCATCAAATTTAATAGCATGACCTTGTTCACACTTCTTGGTAACATCCACGAACCGATCCTCCAACCTTTCCTTGTTAATTGGAAAGAATGCCCAATGACTTGACATGGTAAATTGCTTATCGGGCGTGAATTGACGACATCGATCCAACTCTGTGTAATAACCCTTGTGTAAATCCTGCAAGTACTGAATTCCCGTCTCGAAGGGCACACCTACCACGACTGCTCCGGGTGCGTACTTCTCGGGATGTTCCCGCATCGCCGCAAAGCTCATCAAACCGCCCAAGGAGTGTGCAATTATCTGCACTGGCTGATTTGGAAACGAATCTTCACAAAATTCGTGCAACGATGTGCAGAGTTCAGGGAGTGGGCGTCGCCAATCGTAGGAGAATACCGCGGTAGGGCGACAATGCTTCAACGAGTGGCGAGATTGTTGTTGTGTGGCTGTAAAGTTGGACTTGTTTGAGAAAGCCCAATTCGAAGTTCGTTCGACAAAAGATCCAACACGATCAAATATCCCTTTACTATGTTCAATACCTGTACCGTCGTTGTCATTATCCATATCATCTTGATCGCGGTACGATTCGGTTGATTCAAGTTTATCATCCTGTCGTCGTGAGTGATATTCTCGATCCAGCTCTCGTAGCATTCGAGTCTGAAAACAAGTGAGTTTTGTGAGTTGAACCATGCACGCAATAAGAAATCAATCCTTGAAATGCATCTCTCACCACATGGCCATAAAATGGCAAGAAATTCAAGTCTACGCTTGTTGTATTCCCAGTATTGAATTCAATGTCAATGATGTGATCGACAATTCCATCGGGAACAAGTCTACCTCGATGCTGTCGTGGATAATGTTGTGCAGCATGGGCATTCCCCTCTTCTCCACTTGAATCTTTCGTCGGTGGTGGATCATAATCGTAGGTTAATGGAAGGCTTAAATCTCTTGATGGATCGTCATCCGGACGTGGTGGAAAGTTCAGTAGATTGCCCAATGTCAGCCAAACGCGGTTCTTCTTCTTTTNGATCGTCATCCGGACGTGGTGGAAAGTTCAGTAGATTGCCCAATGTCAGCCAAACGCGGTTCTTCTTCTTTTTCTCCTTCTTTGTTTTTGATATTGACAGATGATTGTCTATGTCGGTTGTTGAATCTGCACCGTCATCAAATGCAAGATGCGATCCTTTCATACCTGGAACAAATACTAGAGGTATGTCAATGATTTTCCAATCCTCTTTTGGATTTGGTCGATCGTGATTGACGTTTGCATCACCTATCCTACCATCTATCATTCTAGATTGTGTTGACGCGGCGAGGAATGTCTTCGACATCGAATACAATAGCGTACCAACTCCTCCTCGGTAGCGATGATTTCTAGAGGCAATAATATGAGCACAGCCATCGCTTCCACCACCGCATGTCGTCGTCGCCACGAAGCACGAAGCTGCAGGTGATGATGCCAGTGATAAATGCCGCTGAAGCATTCGCATGCCTGCGGCGGTAGCACCTCCCCTCGTGGCGAGTACTATTGGAGGTGCTGGCATCGACCCAAGTCCGGAAATTACTATTGGCAGGAGAATGCCAATGATTATGATACAGCCACGACAAAAATGAATAGCGAGCATTAAACAGAAGCAGCAGGCGGTGCCGCCATGGCCATGGTCAAGAGTAAAGAGTTCAAAATGTGGCGGGAAATATTGCTTACGTGGAGGCCACGAGCATCAAACATTTTCGATATCTCACGACGCAAAAAAGACGAAGGCGGCGGGCCATCAGCTGAATAGGTAGGTTGATGGTATCACAAAGAATAATAATCAACCCCACCCTACCAGCCACCATTGACCATCACACTCTAGAGAGAGAGAGGGAGAGAGTATCTACACCTGCTCCTCCAATTCGACTTTATGTTCCATGCTCGCAATTGTCATCATGAATCTCTTCTGTTGCTCTGCCGCCATCAATGGGGCTCGTGCAGTCGCCAACC
>JALLAX010000436.1:0-12192 GCA_036939555.1 Discostella stelligeroides
AAGGTCCAAGGTCCAAGGTCCAAGGTCCAAGGTCCAAGGTCCAAGGTCCAAGGTCTCAATATGTGGAGCAATTATCAGTCATGGTAGGCAAACATTTTGCTATTATCATCAACATAAATGTTATGGAGTAGGAACAGGCGGCCAACTATGCAAGACAACATCGGTGGCTGGAAATAATTTATGTTTTTGCTGTAATTCTATTTTTCAAGAAGATTCTAAATACTTGGCTGCATTGGAATATATGGTTGTGACTAATACATACTTAACAACCACCAACACAGAAAAAAAGTTATTTCACAAGAAGTTTCAGAGGAGATTTAGTCGATTATTTCAGCATCGCAAGCTAAGAGAGGAACTAGATGATATCAAACAGGGAAGAAAAAACATCTAAAGCAGGAATGACAACAGGGTCTAACTTCTTTTGCATGCTCAGGCATGGCAAACACAACAAATGGAGAAGGTGACAAGTACCAAATTAAAGCAAGAAGTTCTGATGGTGACGATGACGACAACAATCGTAAGATGAATGTTACCAATGGAGCTGGTGATGATGACAACAATGATTGTAAAATGAATGTTACCGATGGAGCTGGTGACAATGACAACGACTATTGTAAAATGAATGATACAAATGGAGCTGGTGACGATGACAACAACGATCATAAAATGAATGTTACTAATGGAGCTGGTGACAATGACAAAGATGTCATCAGCATCAACAGCAGCTCTTCTGAAGAGAATAAAAACCCATGTCAAAAGCTTTCAAGAAGGAAGAAGAAGAAAGGATGAAATTTGTGAGGGTGGCTCGGTCTGGGATGAGACGCAAAACCATGAAAAAAAGGGAAGTGAACAAGCTCCTCTTTGTATATCCTTTTGAGGTGGTCGAAGATTTGCTGAGTGAATCATTAGCTGACTTGACGGAACTTGGTGGAAAATTGTTTGGACTTGATGCTGGACCTTCTGTACAAAAGGGCCACAAATGCAACAACAAAAAACGATCTTCAAGGGAACACTACATTGTCATCAATGAGGACAACAAAGATAGGCTACTCCCTGGAGTATTTTTCAATGACACCCTTGTTGACTTTTGGATGCAATGGTTAGTCTGTTAATACATATCAAAAAGCATTCTCTTGTAATTTTTCATTGTACAACAGAAAAATGATAACAACTATCTTCTTTTGATCGCAGGATCAGCCGAGGGGAATACCAACAACCCCATTCAAATGTGCACTTCTTCACGTCACATTTTTTTTCCAAAATGAGAGATGATGGTCTTGAAGCTGTGGCATCCTGGACAGTGAACAAAAAGATTAATGTATTTGAGAAAAAAATGATTTTTATTCCCATTCATAAGGACTTGCACTGGACACTCTGTGTGGTGGTTAATCCAGGTCACATAGCCAATAGTATCAATAGAGAAAGATATCCTTGCAAGGAATGTTCCTGGTATGTATCATTGCTTTTAAATTAATTGTTTTACCAAAATGATTCACTTCAAGTATTGCAGCATTTTGTTTTTTCTTGATTCCCTTAAGATGTATGATGGTGAGCATGTTGCAAAACTTGTTCGCAGGTGGTTAAACAAGGAATGGAATCGTTTGAAGATGGGAAAAGTTGGGAAGTGTAAAGCCCCTTTCACCAGAGATGAGAACATGCCGCTGCTAACACCCAAGAGTAAGGTGTACTATGAAAGTCTTATGATCATCTTTCATTAACATGATTTATTGTCATCATCTTCAGTTCCTTATCAAGAAAATGGATGTGATTGTGGTGCTTTTGTGTGCAGATACGCAAACAATCTATTTATATTGGGTCATTTAAACTTCACTGCACACGGAATTTCTGAGAGTCCACCATTTCATTCGTTAATCACAAATTGCAGTGCTTTCAATTTTGATCAGTCAGATATCCCTTGTATTAGGAGAGAGAATACGTCCCTCATTGACAACCTGCTGTCCAAGATTTACTTGCCGATCAGAAAGGAGCAAGATGATGCTGAGATGATGGCAAAGGAGGAAAAGATTAGGAGAAAGAAGCAAGCTGCAAAGCACAAAGTTTATACCAAAACCATTGGCAGTGAAGAGGATAGTAGTACTAATAAGAAAACAAAGGTATGAGTTACGTTGTGATGTAATTTTGTCTGATGGTTTCAGGAGTCTCTGGTTCCGGCGTCACCTCTTGCACTCTTAGCGAGAGTTGAGCGCTGACACATACACTCTTCTTGTTGGTTTTGCGTCAATGTTGCCATCGGCAAATGCCTTCTCCATGAGAGATAAAATTCGGAGACTGTTGTGAGCATCGCCAACTTTTGCATATGCATCCATGCATGTTATGTATGCAATGGAATCTGGTTGGATTGAGGGATGCATTTCTAATCTGCGAAGAGCTGCTTCCGCCTCGGCCGGGCCCAATTCGTTGGCATAGGCCGATATAAGCAGGTTGTATGTTCTAACATCTGGACACACCTGATCATTTCCTTTCTCTACTAGATCTTCCATCCTCTCCAGAAGGGCTTCACACTTCTCAGTTGCTCCTCTCGACCCTTGTTTGCAATAGATATTCAGCAACTGATTGAACAGAACTTTGTTTAATGGGTCAGGAGTGAGGATGAGAAAAAGGAGGTAAAATATATAAAGTTATTCGGGGGCACTGCTTACCAGTGTCCGGTTGAACTACATTCTTTCCGTCGGTCAGCAAATCAAGTATGCACTCTGCTCTAGCGACATCCGCACTTCTATTGCTGTTGGCAATGCACGATATAACACCGCTGTATGACAATAGGTTGGGAGATATCTTATGACTCATCTCCATAATTTGTAATAATGCCTCTGATCGACTGACTGATTCAGTTCTTCCACTCTTTGCCCACGCTATCATCAAAAGAAAAAGATGATATTGAATGTTAACTTCTCAACATTACAGAGGTAGACAAAAAAGAATGGAAACACAATATTTTGGGAACCGAAATGCTCACCGTTGATGACGAGGTTAAACGACCGTGTATTTAACCAAATATCATCCAAATCTCTACTTTCACCTTCAATAAATCTCAGAAATGTCTCTTGCAAATCTGGTAAAGTAGGGTCAGCAGTAGACCACAAGGTTAGTAGTGAGTTAATATCCTCTGCCATGTTCAGTTCATGTTCGTTGACGATTCTACCATCTCCTGCCGTCTTCCTCAACATGAGAATTTGTTTCATGGATTGCAAGACTGATTCTGCCTTGCGCAAAGCAATTGTGGATGCTTTCATGCTATCAACCTGTTTTGATGCAAATATTGATTCCTTGTACCAAGCCGCATAGCAGTAAGCAAAACTATATATATCTGGAATCGGAGCATGACTGGTTCTCCCCCTTCGCCCAATTCTATTCTCAGCAATCTTCAATCGTTTCAACACTCTTTCTGCTTTCTCAGCGGATCCTCTAATATTGGCATTGGCCCACGCCTTAATTGCAAGATTGTATATCCTAGCACTGATAATGTTGCTTTGGTGAGTTCGTCTACGACGCTTGTTGGTGTCGTCGTCGTCGTCATTATCGTTTCCCCACTGTTCAGTAATAATGCCATCGGTGTTGTCAACCGAATATTGATACTCCTTTACTAACCTATCTAACAATCTTTCCACTACTGCTGCATCCTGACGTCGTTGTTGTGCATTATGTAATGTGCCATTGTGGAGGTAAGTGTCCTTCTTGGAAGATATTAATGTGGTTGCCCGCACTGCACCATCCGCAAGGTATGAAGAGCTAATGGTGTCATCATGTCGTCGTCCCATGTGTGATAACTGACGCATGAGCGATAGCATATTCCTTTCTATATCTTGAGTCAATTGTCCCAGGGGTACATGTTCAGTCTGTTCGACGAATGCCAACTTGTCTGTTATTTCTTGATACTTCTTATGTGGAACCATGACCGCATCGGTTGTTTTTGTTTGATCCGCATTTTCCTCACCAATAGATGAGGAAGAGGCAGTAATGGTCCTTTCAAACAAAGAAAATCTATCACTTCTACGAGCAGTAGTTGTAGATGTTGTAGTGATGATGATGAGTGCTGACGATGATGGAGAGCGTCTTGTCGGCAGTGGTTCAGCATGATAGGCGGCAATTGATGCAAAACCTGAACCCAGCAATACCAGTAAGAAGGTGAATATTATGATGATGATAGCTAGCTCCATCTACACAACTGCCACACTGGTGTTGCTGATCATTGACTTGGCGAATGATGGATGAGACGGTTTTGGTTTTTGGTTTTCGGTGTATCGGTGTGAAAAAGTGAAAAATCAACATATTGCACTCAGCTACCCTCACTTGGATAGGTGTCTTTTGTCTTTTCGCATTACAAGCATTGTATTATCTACCCTCACTTGTTAATAAGTTTACATTCACCCTCATTCGGGATAAAATACACTACCCTCACTATTTGAATGTTTCCAAGTACCCCTACTTCCTCCCAATTTGTATCAAAATACACTCACCTGAAAGTTCATAGATCAAACTGTTTCACAATTAAATACGCGGATTAATTTATTATCTGGGCTCATAGCTGCTCAATGAGTACAAAAACCATCAAACGATGGATGGCTTGTTCACGATGAAAGAGGACAACCTCTCAGTAGTAATAATGCATTATTTTTCCCGTAATCCAAAAACCTCTGCTTTGGCCATGGTTCGAGCATTTTGTAAGAGCGACCTTGTCATTGCATAATCCTTAACATATGTTGCCAATGCCACTTTTAGTACACTGTATGATGCCTTGGGTGTCATTGCAATTACTGGACGTATGATGGGAACAATCCATTCTGCTTTGAAAGGTGAACGGCTTTTTCGTTTTGACATTTTGTTACCGGCAATGTCATCGTCGTCATCGTTGTCGTCGTCACTACCATGATCATCATCCCCGGGTTTATTGTCAACATTGGAGAGGAGGTCATTGTCATCTTCGATGGTTTTCGGATTGTTATTCCCATCTTCTTTCACTGGTGTTGGCAAATGCTGCAAATGCTGCTGCTGCGTACCATGTTGTGTTTCCATCCACTTCCTCATTTTTTGATTCTGTGGAATTTCTCCATCACCCTCCTCCACCACTTTCCTAGTCACAACCCACCCCCGCTTGAATGTATTATTCGCCTTGACATAAAATCCACGACCAATAACAAGTATAACTTTGTTATCACTTCGTAGTGTAGTGACAGTGATACCCTTCATGTTCGCTTCCTCGGCAATGCGTAGTTGCACCGTGTCCTTGCACTGGAAGGAGTCTCTTTCCTGTAGACGCCTCAATTCCACATTCATCATTGTACGAATTGTTCTTGTTGGATCTCCACTGTAGTTGGTTATGACTTTTTCACCATCATCGCCACGACGAGACTTCTTCTTCGTGTTGTTGTTATTCTTCTCTAGGCGACGTGCACGTTGTCGATCACTCCACGACTTGCGTAGTTTCTTCCACTGGAATAATTCGGCACGTGCATCGTCTTCCGACATGTCTTTTACATTTGGTTTGGGTGGTGGTGGTGATGGGTCATTCGCAATTATTATTGTTTTCTTTTGTTTTCGTTCCTTATTTTCATTTGGAATGTCGTTGTTGTTGTTGTTGTCAGCAGCAGGGAACGAATCCACAGCGGCCCTGAATTCTTCGGATACAAATAATTTATTCAATTCTTCATCATCCTGCTGCAGACTCGAGGTGTCTTCATTGCTGCCATCATGATCATGGTCAACTGACCGTACCTCAGTGATTGCTGCTGGTAGTTTTTTCTGGAGGAGATTTCCAGGAGGACAATTTATTTCTTCATCTTCATCGTAGTAAAGTTCCTCTAATGGGATGGCGGCTGGAAGCTTCTCGTCGCAGTCGGGGAAATTATCATCATCATCTGGAATTTTCTTGTTCTTGTTGTTGCCGACAGGATGTTGTTGCTGTTGTTCGGCTGCTGCGGCTGCTGCTGCTGCCTTTGTAGAAGACGATTTCTGCGACGACCGGAATCTTCGTCGAGCCGATTGCTGTCCATGTCGAGTTGTTGGAGTGGGAGTGGGAGTTTCTTCCTCGTGGGCTGCTGCTCGTTTGCGAGGCATAATATAATATTATTATTACTGCAGGATTTAAGTTAGGGGGATCCGAAATACTACCAATAAATAATGAAGGAGAGAAAACATAAAAAATGAAGATAAGGAGATGGTGTCACGCACACGTTCACGTACATGTAGATAGTACTAACAGGTACTAACTATCGTAGCCTATGTAGCGTAAGTACTATCTAGTACCAAAAGCGCAGCACACATACAGCACACGTTCTTTTTCTCCATTTTTCTGTCGTCACTTGTCAAAACCATGACGAAGAAGAGAGATTCGTCGGTATTCTATTCATGGTAGAGATCGCGGATAATAAGTATTTGTTGCTATTCATGCTCATGGCATGCTGAGCTACTAGAGGTAGAGAGGACGGTGGGCTCGTAGAAGCATAAGTAGGGGGTCCAGGTCAATCCATCAACCATGGATCGGGTTGCTGCAATGCTCTTCCTTTTGGGACTCATTGTTGTGAGTGTGTATAATATTATATTGACAATGCCATCATCGTTCCACTTTTGATTTTTATCATTTCTCATCAAAATCACACCATAATAATATTTATTAAATGCCTCTGCTCTCGTCTATCGATCAGACCACTGTCCTCTTCATGTTGGCACTCTTCAGCATTGCANATCACTTCAAAAAGGAGGCGGCAGTGCAACAGGCGCACATTGATATGGGCACACGGAAGGCACGGCTGCGGATGCAAAAGGGGTGGAGAAAAATCTTGTCCGATGTGGATGATACCTTGACGTCCAGTGGGGGATCGTATCCTGCCGGAATCGATAAGAGATATACAAAACGAGTGGTGTATCCTGGCGTGATTGGTCTGTATCGAGAATTAGACCTGGGCATACATGCTGCTGATGAATTCCTCTCGAATAGTGGCAATCTAGTGTTCCTGTCTGCACGTCCACATCTGTACAAGGATATGAGCGAGAAGCATAACTTTGCCAAATTTCAAAAGCTTCGCGAAAGAGAGGGAGTTGATGGCCGGGGCGGGTTGCACACTGTTCCTTCTCTCCTCGCCGGCGACATCACTTCCGGTCGAGAATTCATGATGACCAACGACTTTGGTCCGTTGGCATTGAAGAAGTTTGACAACTTCAAGCGGTTTGTTTCGATATATCCAGAGTATAGGCATGTATTTATATGTGATAATGGACAAGGAGACGTACGAGCTGGAGAGATGATGTTTGATCAATTCCCCCGACACCTCGATGGTCTATTTGTTCATTTGGTTCAGGACATACAAAAAACATATGGATTTGACGCCGAACGCTGGAGAAAGAAAGGCTTGCTTGCCAAAACATGCTTCTTTACGGCGTATCCTGACGCCGCCCTCTATGCAGCTACATATAGACCGCCATTCATACGGATGAGTGGTCTTTGGAGAGTTTGTCAAGATGCCGCGTGGGATTTTGGCATGATTCCACAGTCTCAGTGGGCTTCTGAATCGCAAAAACGAGATCGAAAGCACGAGCTGAACCAATCATTGTGGAGATGCAACAAAACACTAGAACGCTACGGCATGGAGACAGTGCCCCTGATTGAGAGCCCTCGACTGTGGGAATATGGTGAGAAGGTACGCACTTCATACGGCATAGGAGTCATACGAGGGTTTGATCCCGTGTGGGATCTCTATGAAGTAGAACTTGATCTGCGACCCCTAGATGTGCAAGTGAAAGAGCACGAGCAGCAGAAGAAAGAAGCCGAGGACGCCCGAGGGACAATGCGTCAGTTGAGCTCTAAGTTATCTGACCGGAACAAAACCCTCTCAACAGTGGTGGAAGAAGACGAATTGAACTACATGTCTCCTGCCACGTCGTTTGATGCTTCGAGGTCATCGTCAAAGCAGTGCTTGACCGGAATAGAGCAATCGATTATGGCGACTGCGGAAGGTCGCTTATTGTCTGACTCGTCATCTAGGCATGAATTCATTTTTGATACAGATTCTTTGGGGCGAAAAACTGTAGCATCTCCGATTCCGGCGTTAGATGAAAGTACAGGGGCATCGACGACTGATGAAGATTGTCATAAGAAATCATCAATACATATTCGAAAGTTACCAACAATCCCAGATCCACCCCCTCGAAAGGAGGATAAGAAGCCAAAATTTTCATTTTGGGCAACCGAAAGTGTGAATGCTACGAGGAATGAGGATATAGGCAAACAAACATCACATGCCGGAGGGATTGGTAAACGAGCTTCGTACGAAAATAAAAAGGCTATTGCTCTTTCCCGAGGAAAGTTTTATGCTAAGATTCAGGGAAAGGACATATCCAAGTATTCGTCACCCACGCTTCCCAAGTTGCCACGAGAGGACAAAAAGACGAAGTTTTCATTTTGGGCTGCAGATAGCGTGAAGGGTACGGTTGATACCTATGTCGACAAATCAAAAACCAAGTTTAGTCCAGGTGAAAGGGTCACGTCTCCTTATGGTGTTGGGACTGTAATCGAACATCGTCAAAAATCACAGATTGTCGTCATCGACATGTCAGGACCATGGTCGGCACGGGCTTATCTGCAAGAGAAACAGGTTAGACGCGATGGATCAGGATTTCTAGGGACAATTTTACGGCAGTTCAGCACGTCACAGACATCTCCCAAACGCGGGCCTTCCAGCACAGGCAAACACACCGAACGCCATTTTCCTCATGTGGCTGGAACGCCGATATTTAGTCCGTTTGGTGATGGAATAGTAATACGCCCCCTGCCATCAGTAAAAGAGAAGCCAGCGTTGGTGATATCTACCACTACCATTGCAATTCGTTTAAGCTCTTGGACTCTTCGAGATGGAACTCACCCTACGCTATACTGCACAGTCAATAATGCAGATAAATGGAGAAGTAAACCAATTGCAATTCCAACACCAGGCCATCGACGAGAAACCAGTATACTCTCTGTAATCGGAAGCCTTGTATCAGGCACTGTAGAGTCCATCAAAAAGATTCGTGTCCCCCGAGAGATTGAAACTCCAATCATCAAGATTGAAGCCCACAAATTTGAAAGGTACTACAAAGATGGGGCTGCTGTCGCCACAACGTATGGAGACGGTATTGTTCGGTCATTTCGCGAATCTGATGGAGTTTACGTCGTTTCACTTCTTATGAAGTCTGGTATATCATGCGGAACTGCCTATCTCCGAGAAGACAACATGAGCTATAGACTTGCGAAAGGATGCATCGAGGGATATCCTGTCTTGACTACATTTGGGAGTGGTGTTCTTCAGTCTGTTAATCCAACAACTGGAGTGCACAATGTATTTATTCCATCGTTCCGCGGAATATGCTATCTACAACCAGATCAAGTTCTTTTACCACTCAAAGCCGCAGTTGGAGAAGACGTTTCAACTCCTTTCGGAGAAGGCAGGGTCTGTAAATACAGACCGTCAGATGGCAAATATGAAATACGGCTGGGATGGGGAGGTAACGCGATATTGTATGCAAGGGCCGAGACTTTTGATCGCATTGATGATAGACTAGAAGACAAAGGTGGATTCGGTATGGGTTGGATCCTTAAATTTTTCTATTCTCGCGAAGAGGGCAAGGACGAAGGAACCCAGCGAAGTCGTAGTAATAGCTTGAGCATGTTGAGTCAGAGTGGAGTGAGCATGAAGAGTGATTTTGGGTAGTCAATGAGAGATTTTATGCTTATGGAAACAGCTGCTATCTATCCTTGGAAATCTGTTTATAAAAACGGCTATATTGTGAAATAGGATCAAGAGGAAGTGGGAGTAACATAATAAATAGAGATCTGCCCATGATTCGCTGCCAATTCCGTTTTGGACCATAGTCAAATGGATTTGTTAGACATCCTTCATTTGGGCGTGACAGCTGTTCTACTGTGGTGTGTCCAGAAAGAATAAGCTTCACATGTTGTATTAGAATGCACACCATGACGATTCCCACGGAAAGCATAAGCGGAAATGCGCCGCGCAGCACAATATCATCATCGATCCTTCCCTTGAGCTGATAATCCCGCCATAACACCCAAGGAGGCGGAAGATCTAATAATCCGGTGCCATGAACTGACCCTAGGATTCGAAACCCGTGCATTCCTATATATTCCACCATCATTGTATAAAACGTAGACCCAAGTAAGCAGCTGCCGTATGTGCATCCCAATACAAAATAAAACAGAAGGAGGACGAACTCTCGATAGTTGTTGATACCGATGCAATTATTCAACCACGGACAATGATGGTCAAACTCTNCTATATATTCCACCATCATTGTATAAAACGTAGACCCAAGTAAGCAGCTGCCGTACGTGCATCCCAATACAAAGTAAAACAGAAGGAGGACGAACTCTCGATAGTTGTTAACACCGATGCAATTATTCAACCATGGACAATGATGGTCAAACTCTAAAACACACATGTTGCAAACTCTACAATGTCGACTCCTGGGAGGTCTTTCATGCTGACATTTATGGCAGTGGCTCGAGAATGGCGAGGGATGGAAAACAATTGCTTGGTTGTTGAATGACTCCTCCTGTGCTAAATATGCTGCTCGAGTTAACTCTTTGTACTTTGTGCACCTTTGGCATTCTTCTTGCATATTGATTTTAGAACTTATAAAACAACATCCTCCGAATCTCATCTCTTCAATTTCATTGCCCACTTCATCAGAGATGTTATTGCGTCTCACACCAACGACAAAGCCTGGACTCCGAAATGTACAAGACAAATAATTGCCTAGAATGTTTACTGCCAAAAACAGCACAAACGAAGTGTGGATCGTATCCCAATAGCATGAATTACATGTTGCGATATCGTTACTACTGCAGCCGCACCATTGGGGAGAGATGACGACTCTTCGGAAAGTTGTGAAATATGCCAAAATGCACAACGCCGTCAAGGTCATTCCAAAACATGGTCTTTTCCATGAGGTTTAAGTAGATAAAAAACAGGGATAGTACACGCGATATAATGAGGTGAAATCATGCAAGTGATCAGGGGGGAATCAATCACGTCGCAACCTTACAATAATGGACGGAGCCATGGAATGACACGGTGTAGTTTTGTTTGAAAAATGACGTAGGAGAGCCATGCTCGTGATAGACGGTAAATCCAATAGAAGGGACGGAACACCTCAGATGCTGGTGCGTGAAGAGATTGGATGAACTCATCCCATGTTTCGCGCAGGGACGGTTGAGAGATGTTGTTCTTGGGTTGCATATGGTTTGGGATTCGTGTAGGTATCTGATGTTGCCGACGCTCCCTGCCTCGGGTCTACTGCTACTGACAAGAGCAAGTGCGAGAGAGGTTTGAGGGTTTCAAACGATTTTGGATTTGGGATTTGGGATTTGGATTTGGGATTTGGGATTTGGACATGTTGGGGGGTACGGACAGACGACCCGTAACAACAACATGCAGGGCAAGCAAACAACAATCAAGCCAGAGATGATGGTGACGGTCATGAGTCATGATTTATGATCGTAATACTACTCCTAAAGCTAAAGGATTTGCCCTCGAGTCAACAATCTTCCTCTCAAAAAACTAGCGTCTAAAGTCGGTGTCTTATCTGTAGGAGACTGGCGACGTGGTCATAGTATGCATTTCCCCATGAAGTTGTTCCTTACTGTCTACATCACAACATGTCTTGCAACCTTGCAAGCGTTTAACCCAATGAGATCGGAATATCACAGGAAACGACCGGTCATAAACAAAGATCCGGATAGACGAAGGTTCATTGCGCAGGAACTTATAATCCCACTTGCAATTATATTGACATCAACATCTTCCGTTGCGCCAACCCCCGCGCTAGCCGAGCCACTGCTCATCGACAAGGCTAGCCCAGATGTTCCTGCCTTCAAGGGTGATGCTACCGAAGCTAAGAAACGATTCCAACTAGCCATTCAGGATATCGATAGTTTGATTGCTAACTATGATGAAATATCAAAAAGTGGTGGAGACAATGTCAGATTATATCTCGGAACACAGGGAGTTAAGTCCAACATGTACGGGATCGTGAATGTATTGAAAAGTCTCAAAGAAGAGGCGGAGGATATTGTAGAGTATACCGAAGCACTTAATGAGTTTGAGGCCTATTTGTTTCAGGCTGATGGTGCAGCGTACCAAAGCCTATTTGCAGAGTTTTCCACTGCCAAGATAACTC
>JALLAX010000438.1:0-11380 GCA_036939555.1 Discostella stelligeroides
AATAGTTAATCAAAGTCCAAAATAATAGCTGAGCTATTGTTTTTTTGTGCGCCACGCCCAAACGATAGCCAAATCTACCGGTGGGAACACATTCGTTATCACCAAACAAGTCAAGAATAAGAGGAATTCGCCGCCATGAATAACAACCCTGACATTGTTAACATGGGAGAGTTGGTACAGCATATTATCTGCCACTCTCATGCAAATGCTGGGTACTCCGCAAACAAGAATGGCGGTAATTACTGCATGGTTTTGCACGGCCATTAGAAGATAAGATCCACGTTGCTCAAGTATATGCAAGGATGTTTGATAGAGATCCGTCAACCTCTATTCTCTATTAATGCCATTGCTAAAGAAGCAGGGGTGTCTTGGAATTTTGCTACCAAGGTGATTGACAAAATTCAAGCTGGATGTTTGATTGATCCAAAGCAAGTTTTTCGTCAACTAAATGAACGTAGTGGCGCAGGTGCAAAGACAATCTCACATGATGACGGACTTCTTCTCCTTGCAATGCATGCTGAAAATAATTGTCGCACACTTGCAAACTACAGAATGAGTCTCTATCAAGCTACGGGTAATCTTGTTTCCAAATCTGTGATCTGCAAATGGTTTCTTACTAAGCACACATTCAAGGGTGGACTTCGAGTTCTTGACAAAGTACCAATCGACAAATATTCACCTGATAATTGTCTATGCTTGATGGAATATTTGGATCTGATTGTTCAAATCGACCCTTTTGCCTCAAGTTCTGCGATGAAAAGCATTTGAAGGGACGTGAGCTTTTTTTGAAGAAAGGACAAATGGATCCATTGACAGGGTTTGTGGAAGCAATGTGTGTACCATCTGACTTTCGAAACTCTTACACAATCATTGGAGTCTGTGGAGTTGCAACAGAAACCATTCCATTTGATTATGTCTTGCATGCAGGAACGAATGATGTGGCAATGTTCTCCAATGTGATACTTTCTATGGTTGCAAATGGGACTTTGAATCCAGGTGATGTCTTGGTAATGGACAATGCTGCCATTCACCACTATCAGGAGTCAGCAGACTTGGAAGACATTCTTTGGAACAACTTTGAAATTGCAATCATTTTTCTTCCTACTCGTGCTCCAGAACTGAATCCCATTGAATTGTTATGGCACATTCTTGTACGTCGGATGCAGGGCATCCAACTAGTTGGTCCGGAGCTGCAGCAAGGACATATTGCAGCAGACGCTGCAGCAATGATAATGGATGAGATTACTCATGATGATGTTGCATCTTGCTACAGGATATGCCATTACTTTTGCTAGTCAATCGACTCTAAATCATTTTCAATGAAAGTATAGTAGTATGCACATAATTCACCGATGATTGTACCAGTAACAAAAATGAATTTCCACACAAACAATACATGTAGTTACAGGAGTCGAAGCAAGAAACAGCAATCCAATCGATGCTCTGTGCTCCTCCTTCTGATCAACTACTCAAAGAAAGCAGCTTCAAAGCTGAGGTCAGGCCCTGTATTGTTGTTTGTGACTGAATCATTGCGGTGCGACTGTTGCAATTCACGAAGACCTTGCCTAATAGTCAGCTGTCGGTTTGGTTCAAAGCTTTGGGTGGTAGTACGCTCTTGTCCCAAATAACTCTGCTGGTGGGATGGTAATGACAGCTGCTGTTGGCGAGTGTTTGTTGGATTTTGGCAATGAGGAGTCATTCTTGCAATGGAATTCTCATCATATGGGGGAGGACTAAAGAGGAGGTGATGAGAACCATTCCTGCTCTGTTGATTGGTCATGGTGTTCCGGCATTCAGGCGTACGATACTGCTGCTGATCCTGCACAGAAGGACAATTCACTTGGCAAAACTGTCCCGACAGTTCTTCGTAGGACCCACCTCAGTTTGACACTTGTCAAACAATGGGCTGTGGTAGTAAAAGCTGTCTGGCGCTACGACAGGATTGAACACCTGACTTCAAAGATACTTATCGACGCCCTACGTGATGCTGTTGTGGCAGTAGGCAAAGATTCACTTGGATTTAAGGCCAATGAAGTGGGTACACATTCAATACGTTCAGGTGCTGCTATGCAAATGTACCTGGGAGAATGCCCTGTCTACACAATCATGTTAATTGGGCGCTGGTCCAGTGACACTTTCCTACGATACATAAGGAAACAGATCGAGCAATTCAGCTCTCACATCGGATGCTCACGTTCATGTCACATCGACACATCCCGGATATGGAACCAAGAAGAGTACCTCACCTCGACCCTTGTCAGCGCAACAACCCGAACAATGCCTGTTGGGGAACCGCTGATGAGCGGTCGCCCTTTTAAGCACACCTATTCTTATTAAACTATTGGTCTCGTTCCAATTAATTCATTAGACGATTATCTTATCGAAGTGAGACGGTGGAAGTTCCATCGCAGCAATATACACATTCCATTCTTGGTCTGTACATATCCTACATGCCACGTGTACATCTCCCAACACACTCCTGTGGCGCAACTAGTTGTGCGCCAAACTCTCGCGATTGGCCTCCTTCACCATATCACGAGTCACAACTTTGCTCACCTCCGTCTTCGGAAGTGCGCCCATGATGAGATCTCTAAACCTTTTAAAAGTGGACCCCTGCAACGGCTTTGTCATGAAGTCCGCTACCATTTCAGCCGTAGGACACCATTCTACACGTACCTCTCCCTTTGAAATCCTATCGGTTATGAAGAAGTATCTGATGTTGATGTGTTTTGTGCGCTTGCTACTTGACGATTTTCCATTACGTTCCAGTAACATTGCTCCGATTGTCTTGGAAAATCACATTGTCTGATACTCTGTAACCTTGCGCTTTCAAGAAATATCGTGTCCAGATAATTGACGACATCATGTCGTCTACACCCACTAGCTCGCTCTCTGTAGAACTGCGAGTGTTTAATTTCTGCTTTGTCGAACACACGATAGGGAACCCTCGTCCCATCGTGAGTCCTCCGCCGGTGTGTCCTCTCATATTCGTATGCACTGCAAAAGATGCATCAACATACCAGTTCAGTACACCGGTCCCGTCGGCTCCCAGGGTCAATGGCATATCCACGGTTGACCTGAGATACTCTATCAAGTGTTCCAGCTTCCTCCAGTCGTCTATGCTGGGTTCCCGGACTCTCGTAGTCAGGAATGCAATCGCTACCGATGCATCCGGCCTTGCTCACTTCACCAGGTACAAAGCTTTGGCTACGACATTATGAAATGCTGTTGCTAATGCCGGTTGCAATTTCTCTGCGTCGTTGTCGACCTTGAAAAGATCCTCTGGGGCAGCGCACAGCCTCATCTTCTTTCGCTATACGGGCTTGAATCCGTCATCGATTGTCGCTTTTACTGCGTCCCACGATTTGACCACATCCTCTACGTAGTCGGTCATTGATATTTTCACCTGACGTTTGGTTGTGAAATCCAGCGTCATTCCAAGGTATTTGTGCACCTTGCCACGGCACACCTTCATTTTTCCACTTCCGTCTTCGAATATGCTCTCATAGTCTCGCCTTAGCCATTCGATGGTTGCGTCGATAACTTTCGAAGATTTATGGGATAGTTTGCAGTCATCCACATGGAAGCATATTGTGCATTGACTACCTTTTATGGTTTTATTCCATACGCACGGATCGTAGGGGTTCACCTCATAGCCATTTTCCTTTAGACTCTTGGTAAACTTTTGATAATATAACAAACTGGCCACCATGGTCCCATAAAGCGCGTTCAAGCACTCTACCAGGAGTTGTTTATTGCCACGTTTGTCGACCGTCACGTACTCCTCGTAAACGTCGGGTGCAATTTTCACTAGTATATCGACCAGCATCCCACGTATTCGGATTATGACACGCTTGTTTTTATCTTCTACCACGGTTTGGATGAATGCATTCGGTACGTCGATGACTGCTACCTCTCTCTCTTCTTCTGCATTGACCATGGCTGATAGTATCACTGACTCAGTGGCGACAGTCGGTGAACTCGACTCTTCTTTGTCGATGTACCCTCTCTGCTTATTTCCTCCTGCCACTGTTCTTCCTTTGATCTCACCTGTCTTCTTCATCTTCATGAAGATATGTGATTCAAGGATCGTTTTCTTTTGTTTGTTGCTTAGCTCAGTCCATTTGACTGGTCGGAAGGAGTTCCTCCAGTGTAGTTGTTTCATCTCAGACTCGGCTGCGATCTTTGCTTCATTGCCCCACATTTTAATTGCGGCCTTCAGCGTCAGTTGTGTCATGACCATTTGCACCACTCTCTCGTCTATTCCTTGCTTCTCTGCCTCGAGCTGAGCTATCTGGGTGGCTGCATACTCGTAAGTCTTCCCTTTCATGCTCGGCTGGTACGACTTCGTTTGTATTTGTTGTCGCGTTGACCGCCTCTGTGCATCAGTGGTGGTAGTTGCAGTTGTTGGCTCCTTCGTCGGAGTAGGTTTGCGAGCGGGTGTAGAAGGCGCATCCACAAGCGAAGGCTCAAATTCTACCGCCTCGGATTCGGCTGCTGCGTTTGTAGCGGGTGCCTCTGGATTCTCCACTGTTTCCAGAAGCTGTGGTGCGTTGTCTGCTTGTGGGATGCCGGGATCATAAGCATCGTTAGGACTTGGTTTGTCCGTGTCCACTCCTGTGATCTTGGCAATATCCGCATCGTTGTTCACTCCGGGAGTCTCGACCACTCCTGGGGTTTCGTACTGAGTACCATCTCCTGCGTAGTAGTCAGCATCAGCATCACCAATTTCCCGACCGGCACGGTCGTAAAATGTGAGTAGGTGGGGTTGGTCAGTCGCCAAGTCATTAATGCGTTGAATGACAGTGTTAGGCATGGGAATGACATGCCAGGAACGACGCGTGATCACTTTTCCAGTCGTTAGGCTAAAGAATATTTGACCGCCTTGTTTGTTTTTGCTTGGCCCCATAGAAATAGCACCCTGTGTCCTAGCCACCATACTGTTGCGTGGGCCATCTTCCTCATGCACTTGGCAGTATGTACCAAATGGGAGACAGTATTGTTTATAATTCACTCTCTCGCCAGACATAATCGTTTTTGGGCTGAATTGGTTTGACACTCCTCCCTTCGCCGGGAAGTGATTCAGCAGTTTAACAACAAAGAAAACCATGTGTGCAGTCATTTGCATCGGAATAGACGTGAACGGCAGCGAATGTCTCACTGCACGGACACGTTCCTTGATAACACGAATCCGCCGTTCCACGTACGGCTAGTGTTCATTGGCGCTCGTGAGATTGAGTCTCGGAGCGCCAGGTAGGTCAAATAATAACTTTTCCATTGGGGCGAATTCACCATCTGCAGTCACCGTCATGATTTGAAAACCACGTTCCAAATAATATCTGAAGATGGACTTGAATTCGTTGAATATCGTCTCGATTTTTCGGTTGCTAAGATGTGTCACTGTCGTGAAACAAATCTTGCGACTGAGGGTGACAAGAAATGGGATTTTGTTCACAAAAAACACATCGATCGAAATGGTGACGTTGCGATGCAGTTCTCTGATCTCTACCGGAACTGCCACGATGTCAGTTTTGACTGGCTCCAGCTTCGTTCGCGTCGTCTTGCCTTTTAGCGCTGCTATGTTGCGCCCCCAGATCTTTTCTGCCACCTTCGCATCCTCCGCCGATACGGGGCACTCTTCGATCTGGTTGGATTGCAAGATCCACTTGTAATCTGCTAGAGATGGGAATCCTAGCCCAGCGTATAAGGTCCGAGCTTTGTCAGCCGCTTCAATTTGTCGTTTGTTAAACGGCACCATGTTATCCTCCACTGTGACCACAAAACTGAATTCCTCTCTTGACGGATCGTAGTAATGTAGCCCACTGCTGTGCATGCGGAAGATCATGTTAGGTAAACCATAGTCATGTCGGTATACGAAGAATGCTTTATCAGCACTGTCGTATGTGACTCGGTATCGCTTGATCACTTCTTTGAGCGACAGAATATTGGTTATTGCCTTGTTCGAGAACCAAACCGGAGATTGGTCTTTTCCAATATCCGCCACCTGGTACACCTCCATTGATCCTCCATTGCTTTGTAATGTGAGAGGTTCTTCAGCGTCTTGAACATTCGTCACTAGTTTGTGGTTGCAGAATAGCGACATGGTAGATTGATTATCTAAAAGGATAACCGAACGGAGTCGTAAGTCTTTCAGTTTTCCTTTTGATTGCTTGAGTACAACGTTTCTGTGGGTTTCTCCAGGGGAGATAACATCGTCGTCGCTTAGTTCCGGGATGGTTAAGAATTGGAAGTGGGATTGTTCGTCTTCCGAGTCGTCGTCACCTTCCTCTTCGAGCTGCGACTTAAGTTGCGCAAATTGCTTGTTCGCATTCTTCAACTTCTTCTCGAATTCTTCAATGCTCTTCTTGCTGCTTTTGCTCGACACTGATGAATCGTCACTGTCACTCTTTTTATGCCTGCTCGGACATTTCCTTGCGCCATGCCCCTTCTTACCACATATGAAGCACTCCTTGTTCTCAAAAAAATTCTTCTTTTCTACTTCATCATCTTCTTCGTCTTTCTTGGGTGCTCCCTTCTTCTCGGTGGCCTGCTTCTTTTTTCCTTTCTGGGCAAACGCAGTACCCTCGCTCGCCACCGTATTGGGTGGTTTCTTCTCGTCGTATTTGTTTAGGAGTTCTATAGCTTCCGACCTGGTGGTCAGATATTCGTCTCTTTTAGCAATGAATGCCTCAAGCAAGTTGTTGCGCACACTATCGTGTGTAGTGGTGTTGCTGCTATTTTTGATTAAGAGATATGCGAATAGTCTCTCTTTTGACTTATTCCTAACTTTCTCTTGATCATCTAGACTTAGGCTATCGTAATCTCCGAGCCCTTTGGACTTGCAGCAGTAATCCCAGAGCGAGCTGAATTGATCAAACTCCACTCCTACCGATTCCGCCACGTCCACCCGTGTGTTGAATTTCTCATGCCACAACATGTTTGATAGATTGTTTGGCTGTTTCATCGTGAATACCGCCAGGAAATGATCCACTAGATTGCATGGGGGGTATTCGTCCCCTGTTTGCTTCATCACCACTCTTTCGATGAGAGAGTATAGCTCCAGTGGCTTTTGCGACTTGTTGACATCCTCCCACTTTGGGTCATCGTGCATCTTCTCTTGAAGCCTCTGCATGCACTGCCCTACGATTAATGCAAACGTCTTTTGTTGGTTGAGTTGATGTTTCACAACCCGTTCTCCGTATGCTTTCTCTGCTTGTTTCCACTCCCCTTTTTCACCTTCTTCAAGTGGTACAGTCACCTCCATCCCTTGTTCGTATTTTATCTGTAGGATCTCGTTCTCGATGTTGTACATCTTATCCTCCAGTTCTTCCAGTGTATTGGGTAAAGGTTGTGGCATCGCATTGATTTCAGCTTGCAGTCTCGTCTTCCTCTTCTCTAGCTTGGAGAGGGTGTTGGCCTGTTGTGCGCGAATCATGGCTTCGTATACCGGTTGCCTTAATTTGGCTGTTTTAGGATATTCGGGTGGTGTTACGACGAACTCCTTTTTCATCTCAAGCTCCGTCATTATATCTCCACCGTAATGTGAACCAACGTACTGAGCAATCTTGATCTGGGTCGTCCTCATCAGATCCGCTGATGAACGTTCTCCAAGATCGAAGATATTACCTTCGAGTTCCTTGTTTAATCCCGTCTTAGCCGACGTGGATTTATATCGATAATTCCCCCGGCCTCCCCTGCCGGCGGGTTTGTTGTTGTCTCCGCGGCCAGCTCCTCCGCCACGGCCCTTGTTGTTGTTTCTCCCAGCCATCCTGCTGAGAATCGCTTATAGTACCTTCGATAAGATAATGTTGGGGAACCGCTGATGAGCGGTCGCCCTTTTAAGCACACCTATTCTTATTAAACTATTGGTCTCGTTCCAATTAATTCATTAGACGATTATCTTATCGAAGTGAGACGGTGGAAGTTCCATCGCAGCAATATACACATTCCATTCTTGGTCTGTACATATCCTACACGCCACGGTACATCTCCCAACAATGCCGAGACAAGGAGAAATATATTTGCGGCAACTCATCTCAACATGCTCGACTTCCTGCTTTTGCACAATTCGCATAAAGAGTGCTGAGATTCATTAGTGGAGGAAGCATCTTTTTGCCAATCGGGGATCAGGCTAGGGGGAGAACCGCTAGTAATATGGCAGTTCCAAACCCACCCTATCCTACCTGTGCATATCTTATGTCCAATACTTCACCCTTGAAATCTATGTGAGATAGAGGGATCGGCAACTGACGGAAGCGTCTGGTGTTGAAGTATCTTCATTTGTTGGAGGGTAGAGTCAGGAGTGGAGGGTCTGTCCGGTCGATAGGCGGTTTGGTTCCAGCGATAAGCAATTGTCTGTTGGTGGGTAATAGGCGCCTATATGTAACCTCTCTCCGCCGTCTCAGTTGGAGGGGGCAGACTACGTTATTCTGTTAGCATCGACCTAAGGTCTGTCCGTCGAATTTATTTGTCATTGTCATTGTCTGCATTGCGTTCATTCGACCAATTGACAGACGATCGGAGCTTCCTTCCCTCTATCCCTTTCAAGTAGAAAATAAAATTGACGGACGACCGGAGCCTCCTTCCCTCTATCCCTTTCAAAAGTAACATGCTGACGTTGATCCACGAATCCTGGAAACTTTGGTTCTCCTCTTTGCCTGAAAATGAGGAAGGAAATTGAAACATGGTGGCATTCATGGCAGCATTGGACGCCGGCAGGAGCGAGCTCGAGAAAATCAAACATCTCACTAACAATCAAAACAATGTATTCCTTCTAGTCAACGGAGCCGGGTTGATCAAGATCTACCACAGTCCCAAGAACTTTGGAGGAACGTTGCTATGCCCGTCACACAAGGTTGCGTGCCTCACAGGGCTCGGTTGCTTGGCAATTTGCGTGCAACTTACTGTTGCCTCGGCCTTTGCTGACTGCAAGATGAATACTCCCACTTCGGAAGAGCTCGCAGCCTGCACGACAGCTGAGAATGTGTACGTGACCTTCTGATCCCCAATGTGGATCCCGATGAAGAAGGAGACTTTACTTACGAAGGTTCCAACATTATGCTTCCTGCCCCATGGCTCAGTGATACCATCATGAATGCTGACACCCAGTCACCTTTTGAACTCATCCCAATTGTGTTGGCAGCAGCACAAGCTTATGATGAAGCACACCCAGATCTCACCAACAACGACAAGCAATTTCACATGCCGATAATTTCTGCTCATGGGCGTGGGGTGCAGGAGTTAATCGAGTTCTGGAAACAAGATTGGAAATCAATGCGGACAATGAAGAACTAGAGGCTTACTGTATTGCAAAACATATGGATTGCGTCACCAATTCATTCACGAACAACGTGAATGCAGGAGCAGCAACGGCCAGAACAGCAACAGCAGCCACCGACAATGCCGACATCCTCGAACAACTCACCGCAAGCATTGCTCGTCAAATGGAGGAAGCTGCGACATCGAATCAACTGCGCAAGGATGAGATCAAGCGAAAGCGAGAGCATGACGATGAGAAGAAGGATAGGACAAAGAAGTACTTGCATGCTTCAATCATGCGAATGATTAAGAATGGCTTGGCAACGAGCAGGTTGGAAATTGATACTCAACTCACCCAAGCCTGCCTCAAGTTTCTCAATGCAACGAGCCAAGGACACGCTGAACAAGAGCTGCACCACCAATGATTCTCCACCCTGAACCTTGCACCCGGCACCATCCAAAACCTCTACCTCAGGGAGTTCACTTACGGGAATTCGAGTTCGCCAAGCAATTTCACAGTGTTTGCATTCTACGAACAGCCACCTCTGTCCAACACCAAACAAGAGAATTGTACCGCAACTGCTGCGAGCTCCCAGAATAAGGCATGAACAATTTTCATTTTGGAGTGTAAGAAGAATCGGAATAAAAAAATTATTTGATTGTGTTTCGTAATTTATAGTTATCATTTGTATTCTTTTAATCATTACTTAGCTGTCTTTTTTGTGAAGAAAGATAGCCCTTTTTGTTTTATTTCCAGTAGGTGGTTGAAGATTATTGTCTTTATATATGTCTAAGTCTGTATGAACTGGTGCCTTTATTTGTTTCTCGGTTTGCTTGAAGAATTGTTATCTGGAGTGGTAAAAGGAAAGGAGGCGATGTAATTATTCTGAATCAGAATAATTTGTAGATATGATTGTGGTTGTTTAAGTGTGATTAGTTGTATTAAATTTATGAAAGTTGAATTTGATTGTGTTTCCTAATTTATAGTTATCATTTGTATTATTTTAATCATCACTCAACTGTTTTTTTTTGAAGAAAGATAGCCCTTTTTGCTTTTTTTCTAGTAGGTGGTTGAAGATTTTTGTCTTTATATCTATGTCTGAGTCTGTATCAACTGGTGCCTCTATTTGTTTTTTGGTTTGCTTGAAGAATTGTCATATTGGAGTGGTAAAAGGAAAGGAAGCGGTGTAATTATTCTGAATCAGAATAATTTGTAGATATTAGTGTCGTTGTTTAAGTGTGATTAGTTATATTAAATTTATTAAATTAGAATTTGATTGTGTTTTGTTATTTATAGTTATCATTAGTTTTATTTTAATCTGAGTTATCATCATCATTGAGGTGAATTACGTCATCATAGTCTTCATTGTCTTCATCACTCAAATGGTTTTCTTCAATAAAGATACTCCTTTTCGCTTTTTTCTACTAGGTGGTTGAAGATTTTTTTCTTCATCTGTGTCTGAATTTGTATCAACTGGTGCCTGTTTCTTTTTTTTGGTCTCTTGTTCTGCTGATTCTTTGTTCATGTGTACAATCATTTCATCAAAGTTGTTATAGTTTGGACCATCACATACTCGATTCACAAGTGCTGTCATTGCGGATGCTGCATCAAAAATATGTTTGATATTGTTCAATTCTTTTTTCGATATAGGTTTTTCACCATTTTTCTTGTGATTTGCTGTTGTGTAATGATTGTTAACAAAACAATTGACAATACAAATCAATTCCTTCTGAGATTCGTCTTTCATATTGTCTGATGAAGAATTGAAAGATCTCAAAGGATTTTTGGTTGTTTCATTCATGTCTGAAGATGAAACTGTGATATCTTTGATGAAAAACTGAGGATAAAGTTCAGGTTCTTTATTCCAGGCATGTGTGTCATCCCATCGTTGTTCAGTTTCATCGCTCATCTCGTACAGTTTTTCTAGGTTAACTGTGTTCGTTGTTTTAAGGATACGCATTGCCCATTCTTCTAGTGATGTACAAACTTGCTTCTTGTTGTCCTCAATTGGTTTGATATGCTCCAAGGATGTGATTGGATTCAAAATTGTTTGCTTGTCATACGTGGAGAATAAAATATTTGACAAGGGTGATGTAGCAATCGTTGGATTTCTATTAGTGG
>JALLAX010000439.1:0-11857 GCA_036939555.1 Discostella stelligeroides
TGGAATATGGTTTGTAGAAATAAACTCATTGACTTCCTGAGAGAAATGAATTGACGACAAAGAATCACATGCATACTCTCCTATTTCTATTACGCTGGAGGGAATTGCAACTTGCAACGCGCTCAAGTGATGAGCAATTGAAGAATGCATACCCCCCAATCTTTGCAACCCGTCTGAGAGAACAACATTTTTGAGTTAATGCATTCCTGGAATGATCGATAACCCAAATGAGTGACAGAATTTGGAATTATTTCCATCAATTGATTCACAGAATTTGAATGCATGCGAGTCAATAAACTCTAGTCTGTTGGGGAGAATGACAGTTTTCAGACTAGTGCACAGACTAAAGGCACCATCGCGCAGCACAGAGACAGTGTGTGGAATGGTAATTGCTTCCAAAGATTTGCACCGTCCGAATGCATATTTCTTGATGATTTTCAATCCCTCAGAAAAAACCACTTCTTTCAGGAGAAGACACCGAGAAAATGCACATTCGCCAATCTCTATGACAGAGTGTGGGATAATGACTTTTTCAAGTGATACACATCCACAACATGCAAAATCACTGATGTTTAACAAACCATCTGGAAAATGTAGATGTTTCAACTTCACATAATTCATGAAAGCACCACGATCTAAGGAAGTCTCATAAATATGAACTTCAACATGTGTGACGGTAGTTGACAAGGTGTGGCGAGTATAATACGTCAACGGGCAATATGATGCGTTGGAGAAAAGGGACATATTATCATCGCTCTCTTCATTGATTGACACAGAATCCAAATATAATTCACTATTAATAGTTCATATATGATCCAAATGCGTATCAGCAGATGAGTTGGACTTTAATGACTCCGGCATATTACTTGTTGACTGTACTGCAATGGAAAAGAAATAGGATGTTGGAATATACTAAAACGTAACACTGCTACAAACAGTATCTTTTTAAATGCAGGGGTCTCAGTGACCGAGTGGTTAACGTTTGCATGAAGTTGCATCGGTCACAGGTTCAAACCCCATACAGGGTTCAAACCTCGGACTGGTCTTTCATGCAGTGCCATACTTAACCACTTTCCACAAAAAGAGACTACAGAGCAGTGGCTCAAAACTTACTTAACAGGCTTAAGTAGATATGCTCGCATTTGGTGCATGGTGCGGGGAGTGCAATCTTAGTCAAGGATTACTTAAGAAGGAGAAGGTCGCATAGGTAGTCTGATTGCCCGCAGGGGCCCATAAGATGTACTATAAAATTTCAGTTATCTTTATCTTTTTAAATGCAACACAGAAGCAATGGGAAATGTTAGTAAAGAGGTCACTCGATGCAAACATTCATTGCTGTCAAGAGAACCATGACATACGCAACAAGGTACAAATGAGTGGCTTCTCGCGGTGTAAACGATTTCTCAGTAAAAAAGGAATGTTCTTCTAGAAATCAATTGTGACAAACAGAAAAGTATCATTTGAAACAAAAACACAACAAGCGGCTTCTCTTTTGTTTTCCCTATTTCTGAGAAACCATTGTTTGTTTCTGAAAACGAGATAGGTAGGAACTGAGTTCCTACGTACATGTACTATAGTATCTATGAATATGAGCAGAACCTTGAAACGATCTTGTGAGGTCTTTATCAAGAAATCCAGTGCATCAACAAACACTTCCTCAATATCAATCATCAATTGATCATCTTTATATATCAGTATCCGCATTATTGTCAATGTGAACCTCTCCTGTACTGTCATCATCACCTAACCCTAACCTTAACCCTCATCTTGCTCACCATGCTTGATTTGGCAAAAAAGTCACCATTTGTGAACACCCTCACCATGCTCACCATGCTTGATTTGGCAAAAATGTCATTTGTGAACACCCTCATCATGCTCAACATGCTTGATTTGGCAAAAATGTCATTTGTGAACACCCTCACCATGTGCACCATGCTTGATTTGGCAAAAAGTCATTTGTGAACACCCTCACCATGTACACCATGCTTGATTTGGCAAAAAAGTCATTTGTGGACACCCTCACCATGCTCACCATGCTTTTGGCAAAAAAGTCATTTGTGAGCACTCTCACCATGCTCACCATACTTGATTTGGCAAAAAAGTCATCTGTGAACACCGGCAAGGTAATCACCTCGCCCTGCTTCTTGGTCGTTTGAGGCTTTTTGCGGCTGGTATCAAAGATGTATTTGTACCATAAAAGAGCACAATATGTGTAGATACATGTGTGTATTGTTACATGGAAGTGGACTTAATTACTAATTCCCATGATAATCTGCATCTCGTATCTTGTACTAACACCTGACCCTTGATCAAGCGCGTTCAAGATGCACCCCTAATAGTTTCCCACTCATCATCATCATCACCAGCCTCTTCATTGGATAGAACAGAAGCAACCTCCTTTTTGACCTGTTTCAAGACATATCTCATACCACTACCTTGCAAACAAACTTATTGCAACCTCTAATTGCAAACTGTGGAATTGCATTCTGCATTCTGCGTTTTCAAAGAGATAACTCCATCAAGGTACTCAGTCTCAAGTAGTTGATGACATTTGAGAGAATGGACAAAATGCATTATGACCTGAGTCATTTTTGTGGACTGCTTGAGAACATTGTCAATAAAATTTTATATATCCATCATCATCCACTTCAAAACCACCTCTGTGAAATTGAACCAGCTCTTTAGCATTGCCATCAAGCTTTGCATATTCCTCTGCAGTTTTACTCACTGGACAGCAGATACATCTAGTAAGGTTGGTAGTCAGGAGTGATGATGCTTCATTTTTGGTTGCATAGAAGGGATGATGAACTTTTATATTCCCCATGATACACTGTTTGATGACAGATGTATACATATTTTTGATGGATGACTTGATATTTGCCATGTAAAGTTTTGTAAGATATCCAATCAACCAACCCTTTCCCTCCATTTGTTCATCATGAATTTTAATGGTATCTATTTTTGATCTCAAGGAGATGTTTGGGAGTAACTCAGTTCCTTCATCAATGCATTTTGCCACATAATAATTCATCACTGTCAAACCTTTTACAGCAATCCTTGAATTAAACAGGACCAGCTTGATAATTTTTGCGTTCATTCATTACTAAGCTCTGATAAGTAGTCTTTAGTACCCTAGTTTGGTCTCGGTTGCAATATTACTGTCTAGAGATGAGAGGAGAGTAGAGATGATGAAATCAGACAAAAGATGAAAGTCACGAGGCATCCGGCATTCTAGAATTCAGTGTTCTGTACTCATAGATATTCGATACAGTTCAATGCTATTTTCTTAATCCTAACTAGCTTGTGGCGATATAATCAAGAACCTTTCAACATCTTTCAATCGAACATATCCATCTGGAATGCATAACATCGCTTCCTCGAACGGTGCCTGCCAATATTCTAAGGAGGTTGAGACAACCAATTTTCCTCGGGGAATGAATCGTTTTGGACGGTCAGATATGGCCACTTTTTGGCTGTATTCAGATGATTCAATCGATGAAAAGACAGGCGCCCCCGACGGTAGTGTAATTCGATACAAGCATGGAAAGCGCGATGATCCTAATTCCAACCGAGGAGACTCGACATACTGGTTGGGGTGCGAAGATGATAACTTGGTGGATGACATAGTCTTGGTATCATTGGCTGCTGGACGTGACACGGTACTTGATTCTGTTTCAGCTATCTTGACAGCAGCAGCAGCAGCAGCAGAAATTTCGGTTCTGCGCTCGGTTGCTGCATTGGCTGCAACTGCCGCTGCCATCTCCTGCTCCAACTTTTTCTTCCTCCGCGCCTCATTAGCGACAATATCCGACCTGCAAGTAGGACATGTCTGCTGTTGAACCAACCACTCCCTCAAACAGTGCGTGTGAAAGGCATGACCGCACCCTGGCAACTTCTTGCACCCTCCCAACAAATCCATGTGATCGCGACATATGATGCAAGAATGGCCCAAGTTGTCTAATTCCTCCTCGTCTTTGATGGATTCGAATCTACTGTCCATATTATGTGTCAGGCGACGGTAATTGTTGAAGGCAATCAGACGCCGTCGGAGAAGTTGAAACGAGACGTAGACCTCGCGGAAAATGTTGATTGGCATTCCGTACTGGGATGTAGATAATACAATTGGAATGAGAAAACAAACGCATGTCGAGAAATGTGAAGGGCGCATCGAAAAAAAACACGGAAACTCACATTGGCCAAGACAACTGCAAAAAAGATGGAGTAGAACAAGAATTTGGCAGCCTGTGCTTGAAGTTCAATCGCAAGTGCAAGGGTTGCACGACGATCTCTCCACGGAATAGCAAGGTATTCAACCATCATCTTTGCAAATGATTTGCTGCGTCTCGCGGGTGGGAGATCTGCAGCAGCCGCAACAGCAGCAGCAGCAGCAGCATCGACACGATTGCCGTTCAACTCTCCTTCCCCATGCTGGGGGATTTGCTGATCCTGAGGTGGCGGGCGATGACCATCATCGTCATGTTCGGCGCTTGGTTCGGCCATCCCTCCCACGGGAACATAATGATGCTCACCCTCAGCCAAATGTTGAAACACACCCATGATACCGTCAATGACGTGTAAGTTGTATAGGCCGAGGGAACTCAACCCCGACACTAACAATATAGTCGCCTCGAAACCGAAAAGAACGTCAACACTGCGTCCCTTTGCGGCAACCACTGACAAAGCACAATGCGATACACCAAGTATATCCAGAGAGAGCAGTATTTGGACGAGAGTGTAGTACCGGATATGAGCTAGGCGTACCGAAGGTAGGCGATGGTACCAAGCTTGCTTCGAATGATTACGGATATTAGATGAATAGTCTGGATCATCATCGTGATTGACATCATTATGCGCTCCCCCCTCTTCATCAGGATAAGCAAATATCTCTTCCGTCATGCGAAGATGTCCTCCCCGAAGCTCCACACTCCAATGTAGGCTGGACATCATGCACACACAGATCGCACGCATAAATAATGATGCGTACTAGTTAGTGTGTAATATTTTGCATTCCCTCATCATCTCATTCATTCACACAAATGAAGACACTCACCCTTTCATAACCACCAATGTCAAAAACTTAATCGCCGTCCCAATATCCAACTCACTCCGAAACATAGTGAGGGCCAAACACGTCTCGGTAACGTCCCATCGCATCTGCTCGCCGATCGAATCACGTTCATTCGGACGCAATCCCCCCTCAAGGAACAGCTGTGTGACCAATGTAAATATCTTGACATAGAAGGCAATAATGGCATTCCCTAGAATAATATAAGATAATTTCGACGTGGAGAGATAGGTCATGGCCAAATAGAATTGTTGCCGCGTTCGTAGTGTGTGATGTATGAGTAGAAAGGCCGAGAGAAATGAGAGGGGGACATATCTCAGTGAGGGACGGAATCGTGAGAGTAGGGCGTGTAGGATGGAATGCTGCTGTTGTTGTGGTTGCTGCTGCTGCTGATGAGGAAGTTCTAGTAGCGGATTATCGTTGAGTTGGTGATCATCATCTTCCGTGTCTGCTACGACAAGAATGTCGGCTATAATATTGGCATTTTGCTGCAGTACCATGGCCGCTAGATCCTCGCCATTCGTACTCGTGGGTTGCCTCACAACATCCTGATGCTCCTCTTGAAAAGCCATCATTATTTGCGCCAGTGCATCATCGTCGTCGTCGTCGTCGTCGTCGCCAACATCGGCTTCGTTTAGTTGATCACGAGCATCATCATCATCATTTTCGATACTATCGTCGGCGCTGCTTACTTTCATCGTTGTCGTTACAAGATCGCCGGGACTTTCTTTTCCTGAATCACCTACTTTTGTTATTTTATTATTTTGAAGTAATGAAATAATAGTCTCAGGAGGATGAGATGATGATGATGATGATTCGGTGTCCTGTTCTTCGATGTTGCCTCCAGGAAGAACTCCTTCTCCGTCGGCCGACATGGTGGTCACGTTTGACGTACGATATGGTTATTTTGGATTCTCTTTTCACTTTTCACTTTTCACACTTGTTTTTTTGGCGGGGGTCAGGCGCACGGGTTTACGAATTGACGGGGGGCTGCCCGCTAAGACAGATGCCCGCTCCCTTTCTCCAAAAATTGATGAATACTTGTTCCATAATGCAAATGTTTCCGCATGCCGAAAACTAGTACTGCTTCCTATCGTGGATGGGAACCAAAGAAATGATTTTTTTCTATTTTCCATCAAAAGGACGCCCAACAACCAAGAAGTAAATAATATCCATGATTGTTATTGGGAGCAGATGGGAATAATCGGATAGTAGTGGGAAATCCACCACCACAGTTCGAAACCCCGTTGAAATGCCCTCAATCATGGTGAAGCGACGTGCACCCACTGAACCCGCACGCGATGACGCCGATACCGCCGCCGCCGCTGCTGCTGCAGCTCCTGACGACGACGACGACGATGATGCTGCTGCTGCAGCTACTGCCTCGACTGAGATTCAATCCGCATCCAAAAAGCCACGGATATATCCCCATGACGCTCAATGTCCATCCATAACTGCCACCACAATCAAGGCCCTCAAGTGGGGAGACTCGCGTGAACTCATCTCACCATTTCTAAATGATCAAGAGAAGGCTAGCATACACAAACTGACTCGCTCACAATTATCGGAATTGGTCGACGCGCGTGTCATCGCCGGAGATGTCACGCCACAGCAATTTTGGGCCGTGGTGGGCACAGACAAGGTTCGACAACAGAAGAATAAACAAAAGGATAAGCCATTGGATCCAGTCGTTGCGGAGGCATTGATGAAGCAGAGCCATAACATTTCGGTGATGGGAAGCAGTCCGGTGGATGCGCGGGCATCGTTGCCACAACCACATCATAACATGACTTCTTCGATGCCATTGTCAAAGAATTCAGCTGCTGGTAGTACTGGTGCATCTCTATCGTCGTTACCAAACCCCAAGCCTCCCATACCATATCTACCTGGAATGCCTATGGCACCTGCTCCCAAATCTGCACCTAGTAGTAGTGGTGGTGGTGGTGGCAATCTAGTCCGTCCACCATTCATGCCGCTGCCTCGACCTCAGTACAAATACGTCCTTCGTAAATCATTTGCCACAGGCAATAGTAGCGGCGGCGGTAATACGAATATCCCACCAGGCATCGTGATTGGAGAACCCATCCCCCCCAATCCATTCACGCCCCCCTCCGTCTCTGGCACGTTTTACAGCAGTGCCTTACTGGCATTTGACGGCAAGGTCATCCATCCAGGGAAGGCCACACAACAGATGGAATATCTTTACAATACACTGATTATACTATTATCTCAAGTCAATTCCACTTTATCCGATATTTTGAACATGACTGTTCATGTGGTTGACATTGAACGCAATGGCAACGATGTTCTAACGGCACATGGAAAGTTCATGAGGGAAATGGATGGTTCACCCTGCACACCTTGTGCCTACACCATGACGGGTGTGAGTGCACTCATGCGGAAGGGATGCGTGGTGCAGATACAGGTGACAGCCGTGGTGAGACGAGGGTTGATGGCGAATTTGACGTTGGATAGTAGAAGCAGCGGTGGTAGTAATAGTCGCCGTCCAATTCCAACTGCTGCTGCTGCTCCTCCTCCGGGTCCTACCCGGAAGACTGCTACTGCNGTGGTGCAGATACAGGTGACAGCCGTGGTGAGACGAGGGTTGATGGCGAATTTGATGTTGGATAGTAGAAGCAGCGGTGGTAATAATAGTCGCCGTCCAATTCCTACTGCTGCTGCTGCTCCTCTGGGTCCTACCCGGAAGACCGTTACTGCATTGACTCCTGCTGTTACCACCAAGAAGAAGACTACCGATCGACCTAAGGCAACGGCCGCTCCTGTCGAAAAAAGAGGTAGAGGCCGTCCGAGGAAGACCAAGTAATCATCTTGCATATTTATATTGCTTGTCGTTGGCGTGTAGAAGTGAACTACATCATGAATGCATATTGTTTTGTACTACTATTACTAATGTTGGAGAGAAGAATGAATAATTATTGATGGGTTCAAGTTTGTGCCTCTTATTTTTTCGGCTTCTTTCCATGCTCTACTTGTTGTAAGCGAATGATGCCCGCGGTCAAGGCGATGTGCTCGAGAAGTAGTTAGTCATTGGGCATGAAAGGTGGCTACAAGCGCTGTTTTTCACTTGAAACCTAGCAATAGGTTTAAAAAGGTAGATTATGCAAATATTTCATATCAATTAGATATCGTTTCCACAATTTCAACCTATTCAACCCCGAATTGATACCATTTTTTACGCAGATGCGAAGAAAGGGATCTTCAGTTTTCTACCGCTCTCTGCAGCATTATTCCCGACCTCCATCTTTGCGGCGCTTGCCTTCTCACTTAGTGCCTTCAATCCATCCGGTCCATCTGCCCGTGCAATAATTTCATCGGCCACCATCAATCCACTTCTTGTTGCACCCTCCATCGAATCCAAATAGTCTTGGTAGGTGTAACTCCCCGCCAAGAAAAAGTTGGATATAGGCGTGGCCTGTTTGGGGCGAAACTTATCCTGTCCGGGCTTTTCACGGTACAATGATTGGCCGAGCTTCACGACGTTGCTCCATGTGCATTCCAGCTTACGGGACGATGGAAAGAGAGCATGGAGTTGATCAATGCAGTCTTGGACAATTTGCTTCTCCGATCGACTAAAGGCGCGTTCATCGAACACGGCCTGAATGAGACTTCCTTGCCCCTCCTTGTAGTACTCGCCAGGTGATGTGACGGCCAAATCGGCGAAACAAGAGAATTCTGCATCGGCAGAGTAAAGCAGGTTATCGATTCCTCCACCCCTTCCATCGGATTGATCACCTGAAATATCCATCATACGCCCCTCGTCATTCATTTCCGTCACCCATCCATTGAAGCGGACTTGAACCGTCGCGATAGGTACCGTATCAAGATTGTAAATGTTATCAAACATGGGAAAGTTATCCCTGAAAGCTTGGGGTAGGACCTTCTTAATTCCGGGCACATCCAACGCGCAAACGACGGCATCAAACTCCTTGAGCTCCTCGCGTGGCCCCACTTTAATGCCCGTCACTCTCGTGGGTTTGCCACTTGCATCGGTATCGTATACAAGTTCCCGACATCCCATCGAGAGATTGATTTTCACGTTCCTGTCCTCCAAATAGTTGAGGATGGGATCATGCAAACCAGTTTGGGGACTACCCTCGAGCATGCGCAATACACTTGCCTCAGTTCGGATAGCAAAGAGCATGAAAATGGTAAGCATGCAACGCGCAGAGATGTGATCGCAGTCGACAAATCCAAGCGCATATGCGATGGGATCCCACATGCGGTCGAGTGACCCGCGAGAACCGCCAAGTTGGGTAAACCATTCCGTGAACGTAATATCATCCAAATCACGGACCATATCCATCCCACCATCAAAATCGAATAATGCTCTAACAATGGGTGATGTACCCAACCTCAAGGCATTGTGGAACTTATCCCCCAGACCCAGCTGCTCTGTCTTGGCAAAGGCTTGCAGTCCACTAATGGGTGCGCCAATTGGAAAACGAAAGTCCAGACTTCCCAATGTTCCACCCTCATTCACAAATGTATGAACGTGTTCCTTAATACGCAACTCGGTATCAAACGATCCAGTACGTTTCATAATTCCAAATAGGTTGTAGTAGCATCCGAAAAAGACATGTAATCCCATTTCGATATGATTCCCATCCTTATCTTGCCACGAGCTGACCTTCCCACCCACGAATGGTCGTAATTCGAACATTTCCACATCATGTCCGGCGTCTGCCAAGTCCATGGAGGCCACCATCCCGGCCAATCCGTCAACAACGATACCGATTTTCAGTTTTTCGGAATTGGTTNGAGGAATGATTTGTTCCCGATTTGTTGTTTGGCTGATTCGGATTTGAAGTCAGTGTCGACGGATGATGTTGATGGTGGAGCTGACGTGGTGGTGGACATGAAAAGGGAGGTAATAGTAGTAGTCGAAGAAACTGACGTTGACAATGATTGGGAATGGATGGAGATGGGATGAAGGTGAATGCTGGATCTGCTGGATGGAAGGTGGAACGCCGAGACCGAGATGGATGATGCACTAGCGAAACAGCATCCAACGATGTAGGCGGCGGCCGATGTGAGGTGGACCATTTTGATTTATTATGATGATACTTTTATCCTTCGTATTGTGAGAGAGTTTGCTTGGGGAAACTGCCGCTGCCGCTGCCTACAAAGAGTGAGGAGTCATGGAGTGATGAGCGAGGAATGGACGGAAGATGACGATGACGGGCATCGCTCACTTGCTGACGTATGAGAGAGTAGATACACGGAAGGGAATAACATGAGGTCTTGCTGCCGGAAAAACTCGTTATTATTGGACTCGGAGAAAACCACAAACCACAGCATTTTCCTTGTCCGAACAAGACCCCAAGAAGAGGACACAAGATTTTTCTCAAGGTGTCACTATCTGTCACTATTCACTTCTTCTATCGCTATCGCTAACCACCATATTGTGTTTTTCCATGGATGGTGGATGGGCGACAAATCAAAAGAATGATTGCGACGGGGCGTTATTTATTGATAACTGCAGTGGCTCAAATGATTGCCCTAGATGGTAGCCACGCGTTCTCGACGCCACCGCCCGTTTTTCATTCTGGTAATGCTGCTTTGCCATGTCCATCACTCTCGCTGATGCTTCGACATGATCATCGGCATCGACATGTTTTTGTAGTAGCACCATCATACCACTCGAGGCTACTACTGCCAACCAGAGGGCACATCATGCTTTCCAAGAATATATCCAAAAATCAACAATACAAGAAAATAATATTTGCATCAAGTTCCTCCGATGAATCATTGTCATCTTCATCATCGTCTTCTTCAACAAACCCTACATCCAAATCATTGCCAAAAATAGATCGCATCCTATCGCAACTCACGTGTCTATTTCCATTATTTGTATTAGGGTCAGCAATCCTTGGATCATTTGCCCCCAATACATTGAATTGGGTGAATAATGGCAATTGGATGTCGGGCATGCTGGCTGGAGTCATGTTGGGAACGGGCATGACACTTCAACGATCAGACTTTACCAACATTTTAGCATCACGAACCCAACGCCGTTCTATTCCCGTGGGTGTATCATGTCAATTCATATTAATGCCACTCTCAGCCTTTCTCATCGGACGAACGATGCTACTGCCCTATCCTGATACCGGCGGCAAACACTTGTTTTTAGGATTAGTCCTTGTGGGATGCTGTCCGGGTGGGACGGCGTCCAATCTCGTTACGCTTATTGCAGGGGCAGATGTCGCCCTGAGTGTGTTGCTAACTACTTGCAGCACAGTGCTGGCGTCAGCTGTTACTCCACTATTGACAAAGTTCATTGTTGGAAGTGCTGTCCCCGTGAGTGGCAAAGCATTGTGCATAGCATGTGCAAGGGTGGTGCTGGCGCCTGTGGCATTCGGGGTGATGCTGAATGAATATATGCCAGAACTGTGCAAATGGGTTTCAAGGTGGACTCCCTTTGCAAGCGTACTTTTAGTGGCGTTGATATGTGGAGGAGTTGTCGCGAACACTGCCATGTCGATTGGCTCGTTTCCTGCTCGTCTTCTTCTCTCTGTTGTTCTGGTGAGTTATTACAAGTGCATGTTTTTGGCACACCTCTTGTCCTCTAGTATCACCTGTGTGCGTCCTCACTCCTCACTTCTCACTTCCTTTGTTCACACTCTCGAATAACATTACAGACTCACTCGCTTGGGTTTGCTGCTGGATACATTGTGCCAAAATATGCATTGGGTTTCTCGGAGCAAACCGCACGTACAATATCGATTGAGACGAGTATGGAAAACTCTGCACTGGCGGTTGTCCTTGCAAAAA
>JALLAX010000440.1:0-12135 GCA_036939555.1 Discostella stelligeroides
TCCTACCACCACCCGGGAACCCGGGTCCTACCACCACCCGGGAACCCGGGTCCTATAAAACTTGTTTCTGACTATTTTAAAATGATAATGAAAACTTTAGTACAGTTTGAACTAACAACGTTAAAATTGCGCTTGACAAGAGCATGAGAAAATTGCGCTCATCAAGTGCAAATGATTTCGCCATTTCGGTTGCGTTTAAAAACAAAAACTTCTAGTGCGATCTTAGAATAGCGCAACTTTTGCTTTTCTCCTCGAAAATGACGCAGGCGAGAACACTCTGGGTTTCCTCCCAAGGATGGTGAAGACCAAACTCGGCAGGATCAACGATGGCGATGACAACAAAGCATTTGCGACAGCGGCCATGATTGAACAGGCAAAAGCAATTTCACGCAACCGATTTCTTTCTGCCCTCATGCTCAGCAGTGCCAACAAAACACGCTTTGGCTGATTGCGCGTGGAACTGAAAAACAGTTATGCCCAAGGAAGACTGACGATTCAACGGAGGACACATTGGAGTATTTGAACACATACATGAGTCATGAGTCCTGACCCCATCCAGCAGCATTGACAGTATCTTCCCCCCATCAACTCTTCCGCTGGAGCCACTGCTCCGACCGCCCCAAATGACGAAGGCGTTGTGCTGGCTCAAACGTCAACACCTGGCCCCCAGCCATACCATGCCACCCTCACCTGCCACAACTGCGGACAAGTTGGGCACATTCAACAACACTGCCCAACCCGCCCCGAAAATCAAGCCAACAATCAAGTTCATACCATGATTGCTTCATCCGGTGATGGACACGACAACAGCACCCACGTTGCACCAGACGTCACTGAAGAAAATGTTTTCCAGGACCCCGACAACAACAGCACCCACTGTGCCTCCGACAATGAAAATATCTTCATGCAAAAAGATGTCCGCGGTGTCATTGATCGCGACCAACTACTTTTGGACAGCCAGAGCACCGTATGCCAATTCGCGAACGGATCATATTTGATGAATATACGTGATGCCAAATGCCCGATCACAGTTCACTGCAACTCCGGCAGCACATCCACCGATAAAGAAGGTGATTTCGCGGGCCTCACTGTCTACTACAATCAAAACGGTATTGCAAACATTCTTTCCAGAAGTGAAGAAGCACCACCGCGTCACTTACGATAGCTGGGATCGCGATGGAGTGTTTCAAGTCCATACCCCATCGGGTATTGTTGAATTTGCACCCACACCTACTGGACTCCATGCATTGGACCTTACCACAGCACCAAATGTGGAACACATGTTTGTTACCACCGTTGCAGCCAACATGGAGGGTTTCACACGCCGTGAAGTGAAACTTGCCACCGAAGCACACGGTTTACTTGTATGAAGGAGTGGTGCGTGAAAACTACTACCCAACTGCCCTGTTACCATGACTGATGTTCGTAATGCTCACCGTTGCAGGTTTGAGAAGTAAGACTGTCTGACGTCCCCCGCTTCCTGTTCGTACCGACTATGTTGAGATTCCATCTGATTTGTTGTCTGCACATCGCACTGTCACGTTAACGGTAGACATAATGTTTGTGAACGGATTACCATTCCTAGTAACTCATTCACGAGGTATTAACCTATTAACCATCAAGTTTGCAAACACACGGACTGCGCACAATCTTGCTTCTTTGGTCTTGTGCGTTGTTGATGTATATATGGCAGCAGGATTCAAAGTCCAAACTGGTATGGAATTTGCCGCCCTGACGCCCCTTCTCCCTCGCCTTGTCATCAACACCACTGCCGCAAATGAGCACGTTTCAGAAATCAAGCACCAAATTCGAATCATCAAAGAACGCGCACGGGGTTACCTCACCACGCTACCTTACAAACGACTCCCCAAACTTATTGTGGTCGAACTTTTACACTTCGTGACAATGTGGATGAACTCGAGAACTTTTACGCCGACGCAGTTTAGATGCCAAACTACACTGCCGCACACCATTCGGAGCCTACTGCGAAACTCATGAAGAACCTTCCCCTATGAATTCCATGCAACGACGCACAAGCCCAGCAATCTGTATGGGGCCTACCGGAAATTAACAAGGCTCCTACAAATTCTTTTGCCTAACTACAGGCTAAAAGCTCACCCGACAAAATTTCACTGCCGATTTCACAAATGACGATATCGATGACATGATTGAAGGCCTCTACGCGCCCTACCCAGACTATCCATCGGAACTACCTGGCGTTGCACTGCCCGTACCCCCATCCACTAATACCCCTGCTTTTGATGACAACAATGACAACGCAGCTGACCAAGCAATCTGTGCGGCTGCAAATGCGGACATAACACTGACGCCACATGACACGACAGCAGAAGATGTTTATTTTTCATCCAACGATCCGTGTGATAACAAAAACAATGACGAAGACCACTTCACACCTGCACCGGCTGTTTCTCTACACCTGGTCAAAGTTGTGGAGTCAACAAATGTTGAATCTGCCACCAACCAACGCCCTCAACGTCAATGACGAACTCCCAAACATCTAGACAATTATCACCTCTTCACCACCATTGGTGAACTTAAGGACGCTACACAAACATAGCATCTTCATGACAATGAAGTTTCCGACAACACTCTTACTACGGTATGTCACTTCATCATGCTCCACTATGCTGATCCTTCGACCCCTACAAAGACACCCACTAAGCATGCCGCGATACCTCCATCCCTCTCAAAGAAGACATTCAGCCTCCGCTCTGGCCTCAAAAAGTTTGGAAAAGCAGGCGAAACCACCGTATCAAAAGAACTCAACCAATTTAATGTACTCAACACGTTCACACCTGTCGACGCGAGTACATTCTCCTATGAACAATGCAAGTCGGCTCTTGCGTCACTGATGTTTCTCACAGAAAAACGAAATGGCACGATCAAAGCGCGTGCATGTGCTGATGGTTGCTTGCAATGGCAACACATTGCAAAAGAAGAAACTGCATCTCCAACAGTCGCCACGGACTCTCTCTTTGCATGTGTGGCGATAAATGCACACGAATGATGTCTTGTTGCAACCATCGACATTCCGGGAGCTTTCCTCCACGCTGATAATGACTCCTATGTTGTGATGAAACTCGTAGGTACCCTTGCGGAACTACTAATGGTTAAAACTGCTCCATCCCCGTGCTCTACGTTCAATTGCAAAAGGCGCTTTACGGTATGCTCAAAAGCGCACTGCTCTTCTATCAAAAGTTGGTCTCGGACCTCACTAACATGGGTTTCACAATGAATCCATACGATCCATGCATGGCCAACAAAACGATCAACGGCACACAAATGACAATCTGCTGGCATGTGGATGATCTGACAATACCCCATGTGGACAAGTCCGCACTCACTGACATTATTGCAAAAATCAAGAACATATATGGTCAAAATCTCACAGAACACATCGGTCTCAAACATGATTATCTAGGAATGGTTTTTGACTACAGTACTACAGGATGTGTTGAAATATCCATGGACAAGTACATTGCAGGTGTGATTGACTCATTCCCCGAAAAGATTACGGGAGTGTATGCTACACCCGCAACCGACAACCTGTTCAAAGTCCGAGCTGAAAATATTCAACTGTTCCCAGAGACACAAGCGATCATGTACCACCACACAGTGGCCCAGCTTCTATTGCATCCAAACGACTGTGGCTTTTCTCACCACTCGGATCAAACATCCTGATGAAGACGATTGAGGAAAATTCAAACGTGTCCTTGGTTATCTCAACGGTACACGAAACCTTCATCTTACGCTCACGGTGGACTCTCTGTCAACCCTAAAATGGTATGTTGACGGTTCCCATCAAATACATGACAACTGCCGCGGTCACACAGGAGGTTTCTTCACATTGGGACGCGGCGCCATCTCCAGTTCCTCTCGAAAGCAGCGACTTAACACAAAAAGCTCCACAGAAACTGAACTATTCCCCATTGACGATAAACTTGGAGACATCCTGTGGATGCGATATTTCCTCGAAAGTCAGGGATACACCATAGAAGAAAATATCATATATCAAGACAACATGAGCACCCTCTCTTTGGAGAAGAACGGACGGGTTTCGGGGTCTTCACGAACAAAACACATTCGTGCGAAATACTTTCTCGTAAATGACAAGTATACCGCAAAAGAAATTGACCTCCAATACTGCCCAACGGAAAAGATGTGGGCCGACATCCTCACTAAACCCCTCCAGGGTTCCAAATTTTGTGAGATGCGTTCAATTCTCATGAATTGTCCATTGGATTACAACAAATAAAGAACAACATTTACTTTGTTACACACGCAACAAACGTCCGATAAAGCACCCAACGACTACTTCATCGCAGGAGTGTGTTGGGATACATACGTATCCTGTTCTCCACGTGGCCCCCCCTACAATGAGACCCATGAATCATACTAGACTACGGAACCAGTATGACACTTTTAGTATCGGGTAACTAGTACCCTCTGGAGCCGATGGCCATTGCCATCCATCCATAAATTAAATATTATCTCGGATTCCAATGTCAATTCGGCAAGCAACTTTGCCCACTACCATGGTCAAATTACTTTAGCATCAACATAATATTTAATTTAACATCTTGGCCCGCTGGGTCAACGACGACGACGACGATCTACGACAATTCACTAGCTGAATATAAAACGACTACGATCCCCACCTGAGAAAACTTGAAGGGACACTCACAAGAAAGAAGAACATGAGTGAAACTCCTCGCGGAAACCGCCGGAACAACTACCGGAGGCGGTCGAATAACCATACTGGAACACCTCCACGTTCTTTCGTGGGAGCGATTAACGAACTGAAGGACGACATCTTCGACGTTGGAACAGCCTCAGCCTCAACATTCCCGAAGACGGTAAAGAAAATTGAAGGCTACGTGCAACGCACGTGCAAAGATTCCAACGACATCGTAGTCGCTATTCGCTCGATGACACGAGCCACCCTTGAGCCACCCGATCCACCTGCCGGAGCACACGGAGATGCTGGATATCAAGTGGAATATTTCAAGTGGACGAAGAAATACGAAGCCATGGAAAAACGGATCCACGCATATAAAGCAAATGAGTCCACTGTTTGGGCCATCATTATGGGCCAATGCACGCCGGGGCTCATCTCCATGCTCGAGGGTATCGCGTTTTTCCTCGCGGCCAAGACCGACAACAATATCATCGTCTTCCTCGAATGCATTCAGGGATATTGTTGTGGATTCGACACACGTGGTGACCCGTATATGGCAATTGCCGAGGTATTCAAGAAATTATGCTGCTTTTTTCAAGATGACAGCGCCCGCAACGATGATTTTCATGAAGATTTCAAGGCGTTAGTCGCGACGCTCGAGAATTATGCAGGCAAGAACACGTTGGGTTTTCTGCCCACGATGGTGAAAACCGAACTCGGCGGGATCAACGGTGGCGATGACAACGAAGCAAATGCAACAGCGGAAATGATTGCACAGGCAAAAGCGATTTCGCGCAACCGATTCCTTGCTGCCCTCATGCTCAGCGGAGCCAACAAGACACGTTTTGGCAGATTGCGCGTGGAACTGAAAAACAGTTATGCCCAAGGGAAAACTGACTGTTACCCGGAATCGACGGAGGACACGTTAGAGTATTTGAATACATATACGAGTCCTGACCCCATCCAACAGCGTCGCCAGTATCTTCCCAACTCTCCCGCTGGAGCCACAGCTCCAACCGCACCAACTGCCGACGAAGGCGTTGTGCTGGCTCAAACGTCAGCACCTGGCCCCCTGCCATACCACGCCACCCTCACCTGCCGCGATTGCGGACAAGTCGGGCACATTCAACGACACTGCCCAACCCGCCCTGAAAATCAGGCAAATAATCAAGTTCATACTATGATTGCTTCGTCCGGAGATGAACACAACGACAGCACCCACGAGGCACCCGACGACACTGACGAACACGACCCCGACAACGACAGCACCCGCTATGCCTCCGACGACGAAAACATCTTCATGCAAAAAGATGTCCGCGGTGTCATTGATCGCGACCAACTACTTTTGGATAGCCAGAGCACCGTCTGCCAATTTGCAAACGGATCGTATTTGACGAATATACGTGATGCCGAACGCCCGATCACAGTTCACTGCAACTCCGGCAGCACGTCCACCGATAAAGAAGGCGATTTTGCGGGCCTCACTGTCTACTACAATCGAAACGGTATCGCGAACATTCTCTCCCTGAAAGAAGTGAAGAAGCACCATCACGTCACTTATGACAGCTGGGATCGTGATGGTGTGTTTCAAGTCCATACCCCATCGGGGATTGTCGAATTTGCACCGACACCTACTGGACTCCATGCATTGGACCTTGCCACAGCACCAAATGTGGAACACATGTTCGTCACCACCGTTGCTGACAACATGGAGGGTTTCACACGTCGTGAAGTGAAACTTGCTACCGAAGCACGCCGTTTACTTGGCATGATTGGAAACCTTTCATCTAGGGACTACGAAGGAGTGGTGCGTGAAAAATTACTACCCAACTGCCCTGTTACCGTGACTGATGTTCGTAATGCTCACAAAATCTTTGGACCCGACCTTGCAGGTTTGAGGGGTAAGACTGTCCGACGTCCCCCGCTTCCTGTTCGTACCGACTATGTCGAGATTCCATCTGATTTGTTGTCTGCACATCGCACTGTCACGTTAACGGTAGACGTAATGTTTGTGAACGGATTACCATTCCTAGTAACTCATTCACGAGGTATTAATCTATTAACCATCGAATTTGCGACCACCCGGACTGCACACAATCTTGCTTCTTTGGTTTCGCGCGTTGTTGACGTATATCTGGCAGCAGGATTCAAAGTCCAAACGGCCATGATGGACATGGAATTTGCCGCCCTTACGCCTCTTCTCCCTCGCCTCGTCATCAACACCACGGCCGCAAACGAGCACGTTTCAGAAATCGAGCGCCGAATTTGAATCATCAAAGAGCGCGCGCGGGGATACCTCACCACGCTACCTTACAAACGACTCCCCAAACTTATTGTGGTCGAACTTTTACACTTCGTAACAATGTGGATGAACTCTTTCCCGGTCAGCAGTGCGGGCATTTCCAGGAAATACAGCCCACGAGAACTTTTGCGCCGACGCAGTTTAGACGCCAAACTACACTGCTGTGCACCATTCGGCGCCTACTGCGAAATCCATGAAGAACCCTCTCCTACAAACTCCATGCAACGACGCACAAGCCCAGCAATATGTCTGGGACCTACCGGAAATTTACAAGGCTCCTATAAATTCTTTTGCCTAACGACAGGCCGAAAGCTCACCCGACAAAATTTCACTGAGCTCCCCATGCCTCAATCGGTTATTGACACTGTTGACAGATTTGCCGCACATGAAAACCGACCTACTGGCCTTACCTTCACGGACCGTTCGGGCAACGCATTATCTGCTTTCACAAATGACGATATTGATGACATGATTGAACATCCCTACGCGCCCTACCCAGACTATCCGTCAGAATTTCCTGGCGTTGCACTGCCCGTCCCACCACCCATTACTAACCCTTCGTTTGACGACAACGCTGATGACACAGCGGACCAAGCGATCCGCGCGGCTGCAAACGCGGACATAACACTGACGCCACATGACACGACCGCAGAAGATGTGTATTTTTCATCCAACGATCCGTGCGATGATGATGATGAAACGCCGACCATTTCTTTACCCACCCCACCCGCCCCTCTACCCCCAAACCTAGCCAAAGTCGTGGAGTCAACGAACGTTGAACCTACCGCCACCCAACGCCCGCAACGACAACGACGACCTCCCAAACATCTGGACGATTATCACCTCTTCACCACCATTGGTGAACTCAACGATGCTACACAAACGCAACATCTTCATGACAATGAAGTTTCCGACGACACTCTTGCTACGGTGTGTCACTTCATCATGCTCCACTATGCTGATCCTGCGACTCCTACGAAGACACCCACTAAGCAGGCCGCGACGCCTCCATCCATAAAAAAGACATTCAGCCTCCGCGCCGGCCTCAAAAAGTTTGGAAAAGCAGGCGAAACCGCCGTATCAAAAGAACTTAATCAATTTAATGTACTCAACACGTTCACACCTGTTGACGCGAATACATTATCATATGAACAACGCAAGTCGGCTCTTGCGTCGCTGATGTTTCTCACAGAAAAACGGAACGGTACGATCAAAGCGCGCGCATGTGCGGATGGTCGCTCGCAACGGAAACACATTGCGAAAGAAGAAACTGCATCTCCAACAGTTGCCACGGACTCTCTCTTTGCTTGTGCGGCGATAAATGCACACGAACGACGTCTTGTTGCAACCCTTGACATTCCGGGAGCTTTCCTCCACGCCGATAATGACTCCTATGTTGTGATGAAACTCGTAGGTACCCTTACGGAACTAATGGTTAAAACCGCTCCATCAATCTACCGAAAATTTGTAACAACCGACGCATCCGTACGCCCCGTGCTCTACGTTCAATTGCAAAAGGCGCTCTACGGTATGCTCAAGAGCGCACTGCTCTTCTATCGAAAGTTAGTCTCGGACCTCACTCACATGGGATTTACAATGAATCCATATGATCCATGCGTGGCCAACAAAACGATCAACGGCACACAAATGACGATCTGCTGGCATGTGGATGATCTCACAATATCCCATGTAGACAGATCCGCACTCAGTGACATCATTGCAAAAATCAAACACATATACGGTCAAAATCTCACGGAACACATTGGCCTAAAACATGATTATCTCGGAATGGTTTTTGACTACAGTACCCCGGGATGTGTCGAAATATCCATGGACAAATACATTGCAGGCGTGATTGACTCTTTCCCCGAAAAGATTACGGGAGTGTATGCTACACCAGCAACCGACAATCTGTTCAAAGTACGAGCTGAAAATATTCAGCTCCTCCCGGAGACACAAGCGATCATGTATCACCACACAGTGGCCCAGCTTCTATTTGCATCTACTCGCGTACGACGAGACATCCAAACGACTGTTGCTTTCCTGACCACTAGAGTCAAACACCCCGACGAAGACGATTGGGGAAAACTCAAACGCGTCCTTGGTTATCTCAACGGTACGCGAAACCTTCATCTTACGCTCACGGTGGACTCTCTATCAACTCTAAAATGGTATGTTGACGGATCTCATCAAATACATGACGACTGCCGCGGCCATACAGGAGGTTTCTTCACACTGGGACGAGGAGCCATCTCCAGTTCCTCTCGCAAGCAACGCCTTAACACGAAAAGCTCCACAGAAACTGAACTTGTCGCCGTTGATGATAAGCTTGGCGACATCCTGTGGATGCGGTATTTCCTCGAGAGTCAGGGATACACCATCGACGAAAATATCATATATCAAGACAACATGAGCACCCTTTCTTTGGAGAAGAATGGACGGGTTTCGGGCTCTTCACGAACAAAACACATTCGTGCAAAATACTTTCTTGTCAATGACAAGTATGCCGCGAAAGAAATTGACCTCCAATACTGCCCAACGGAAAAGATGTGGGCCGACGTCCTCACTAAACCTCTCCAAGGTTCCAAATTTCGCGAGATGCGTTCAATTCTCATGAATTGCCCGCTGGATTACAGTGAATAAAGAACAACTTTTCTTTTGTTACACAAATAACAAACGTCCGATAAAGCACCCAACGACTACTTCATCGCGGAGGAGCGAGAGGGGAGAGGTGTTCCTCTACGTGCGGAATCAATACTTCTGAGAGTTTTGGAAATTCCGCGCCTGATGTAGAATTTTCACCTCCTCCCAACAGGAGAGAATGGAAATTCTACTTTCACCGCACAAACTGCTAGATAACGCGAGAGAATTTCCTCCTCCTCTCACTCGGGAGGTCAGGAAATTCTGCAAGAAAAGGTAGAATGCACGTACAAAACACCGCGAGGAGGTAGAATTTCCATGTGGAACTCTTGATAGCTATGATACTAATCTATTTTAGATCTAATCTCCCAAGAAGCTTCGTCAATACTAAATTATTTTTCTTGCCGCATCGCTGAAAAAGAATTGGTGCGGCTATTTCAAATTTCACTCCACTTCCAATTTTATGGGACGAGGTGATAAGTGACAAATAATAATAATAGCGTCGAAGACTGCAAACTACAAACTACAACAACACATCGGGACAAAGAATTATTACGGTTGGAAAGAATGAAGTTCTCTCTAGTCATCTATTTCCTCACCCTTGCCTCAGTGAACGAGGTACAGGCCCGGGCGATGCGGAGTGCTAGTGCCAGGGAAAATGAAAATGAGGGACGAGGACTTACAGCGCTAGACCTATCTCTAGGCACCGATTTATCTCTATCGTTGTCCATGTCAGCCGAGCTCGAAGGAGCCCAACTGCTTTCTTTGGAATCAGGGTTGTCTCTGTCGTTGTCCATGCCAGCCGAACTCGAAGGCGCCCAACTGCTTTCTTCGGACTCAGATTCCGAACTCGAAGGTGCCCAACTACTGATGACAATGGTTGATGAGAGCAAGTATTCAAAGTTATTGTCATCGATAAACAAAAACAACGGAGGTTCAAAGGCCTCAAAAAAATCATGCGCCTTTGCTAACCCGGCAATTGAACAAGTCTTTAATTTCCCCGTTGCTTCCTTTGAGGTCTTGGTACTTCATGCATTGGTAGCCAATTACTATTTTGAAGATGCACTGGAAGCATGGCTTTCAAAGAGTATCAAACTTGAAAATGTCGAAGAAGGAGGATTCGAGCTTGGACTGCTCCATGATACATTTTTTGCACAATTTACACCCGATGTGAGTCTAAAAACAGTCTGTGCAATGCAAGGAGCCCTGGTCAGGCAGATGGAAAAAACTTGTTTTTACTCGTCAAGGAAGAAAGACTATGAAACCATCGCGGTTGCTTTAATGACAGGATTTGCCGAAGGTGTTGGACTCACCAATTTCGATGGATGTGAAGAGTAGGCATTCGGTTCTCGGTTCTATTGTCCAGGGGTCTTGCATCTTGCAGTGATTGTGTATTATGTGTGTTTTATCAGTGAAGTAGATGGAGGAAGTGAACGCCGGAAATTAGGTAGAAGACTACTTTGTATGTATTGAATGGATAAATGAATATAATCTACTTCGGACATTAGACAATGCCGAAGTCAACTTTCTGATTGTTGTAGTACTCCTCGTAACTTCACGAACCTCACCCTTCGTGTGATGACATTGAAATGCCGATCCACGCGACGTATTTGCCTTGAACTGTAAAGAAATATCCGTACTTTCATCGTTCCTCTAGATGCACATGTTGATCATCTTTATGTTGTGCAATGATCCGTATGAATATCGGCTTTTTACGAACTCAGGCCATGTTTGTGGGCAGAAATTTTGCATATGCAAGATTGAGGTTGCGTACCCTTCAATGTCCTGTCCGTCAGCCGTGCGTGTTCTATCTTTGTGGGCAGAAAAGTTGCCTACCTACCCTGACATGCACACCCGCACTGCCGTCTTGTTCACCGCCCGCCTCGGGTTCCGGGTTTTAACGGCGCCGCTGCTCGACACGATACTTCCATTCTCTTCCATAATTATTTGTTATTTGACCACCTGTTTGCCAGCGCCATTGCTACTAATTGCTACTGCTCACAGGGGGGGGAATGTGGAATATTATTATTGTGTTGATATTATTATTTTGTTGGCGTTATTATGTTAATCTAATTATTATTACTCGAATTTATTAATGTGGATTATTATTATTGTGTGATGTTGCTTTATTATTTTAATCCTATTATTATTATTATTATTATTATTATTATCATTACTCGCATTTATTAATAGCGTCATGCCATTTATACTATGCAACCATTACCATTACCCAAATAATATTAGCTGTCCTCTAGCTTCCGACGTATTCCTACTCTCCACCGCCATTCGATCTCGCGTGATGAAACATTGTCGGCAGTAACTGAGACAAAGGAAGAGAGCTATTATTGTTGTCGGCGTCGCTCGATGATCGTGATGATCGTCACGCGGACGAATAACCAAAAATGAAGGCGGGAAGGGGGTATGCAAGGTGGGGTATGCAAAAAATCTCGTGCCGGGTATGCAACTCGGAGGCGGACAAAATCGCTTGACTCGA
>JALLAX010000441.1:0-12025 GCA_036939555.1 Discostella stelligeroides
ATAAATCAAATAGCAGAAGCATTGGTTTGTCACAGGTATTGCAGCCCAATACCCCCCCTTTCATTCAATCAATAGTCTACCGACCTTTACAAGAGAGGATAGAGAAAGCAAGAGGAGGTACGAAAGGGAATAATAATGCAACAATAAAAAATAACGATGGCAACAAAGAGAGTGAGCGAGGGAGATGCCGATTATAATGACAACCACATGGAAATAATTATAATGAATAATGCAACAATCAAAATATAAGACGACGACAACAAAGAGAGACAATGGCAACAACATGAAAATAATTATAATTAATAATGAATAATGCAACAATCATAATATGATGTCGACGACAAAGAGAGAGAAAATGGCAACAAAATGAGAATAATTATAATTAATAATGCAACAATCAAAATATGACGTCGACGACAAAGACAGAGACAATGGCAACAAAATGAGAATAATCATAATTCATAATGCAACAATTAAAATATAAGACGACGACGACGACAAAGAGAGAGATAGAGAGAGTCAGGCGACAACGACAACGACAACTACAACAATCAACCGATTGATTATATTTATTTATGCTCCCATACTCCCATACTTCCGTCATAGCATTCCCAACGCCTTCGCAGTTTTCACCCGATCCGTTTCCTTCCTCACCCTGTTCGACTGTTTGCTTGCGGCCGTGTACGATGAAGTTGTGGGAGCACCAATAGCATGCGGTTGTTTTCGTGCTTGGGTCTGTCTCTGTTTGACAGGTGGGTTGGAAATAAACTCAATTGTTGGCAGTTCAGCATTGTAATTGGATTTTTCTCCACTCTCAGCCACTGTCAAAGGTGACATGAGTGAAGCACGGAAGCACGCCTCTGTTCTTTTGTTGCATTTGGCTTTAGAGGATCCAATTGTACATTCCGTTTTCTCTTCTCATTATTGTCTGTTGTCGTCTCACTCTCTCTATCTCTCTCTTTGTCGTCGACGTCTTATTTTTTGATTGTTGCATTATTAATTGTATTTTCATGTCGTTGCCATTCTCTCTCTTTGTCGTTGAAGTCTAACTTGTTGATTGTTGCATTATTAATTATAATTATTTTAACGTCGTTGTCATTGTCATCGGCGTCTCCCTCTCTCGCTCTCTTTGTTGCCATCTTAATTTTTGATTGTTGCATTATTATTCCTCTCCTCTTGCTTTCTCCATCCTCTCTACTGTTGTTGATTGTTGATTCACCCATATCGCCGTGATAACGAAGTCAGTGGTGGTGATAATAATAGGGTCGGTAGTGATGCTGCCCGGCCGTGATGGTGCTGGTAGTAGTGTTGGTGTCGATTTCGATATCAGTGTCAGTGCCGCGGTGTTGATGTCATGTGGATGAAATGTGAAATGTTCGGTGCGGGGTGTTGTGTGGTGGTTGTTTGGTGGGGGGGCGATCTACGCTGCACGGAGTGTAGTTTTTTAGATCTACCCTTCACGGATCGTAGTTTTTTTAGATCTACGCTCCCGGGAGTATTACTCCCCTTAGCAGAGGCGATTCCACTCATCTGCCAATAGTCAATAGTTGCGATTGGAACCGTTGTTTTTCAAATGATTTGTTGACATTATTCTTAGTAACAGTATTATGTTGTTGTTGTTGTTGTTGATGATGATGATGATGTTGTTGTTGTTGTTGTTGATGATGATGATGATATTGCAATATCATTGCCATTGGAGATTGTTCAATAATAATAATATGATATCGCACAATAGAGTGGTTTTACGGACTTTTTTCCAGAGAGACCGGGCAAAGTTCGTGGGAATGAAGGACGGACGAGGGTACAAATTTGCCGAACGAAGAATCAAAATTCGTCGGAGACCAAGCAAAAGCCAGACATCGATCTCCGTTCACATCTCTTCATCTTCTTCTTCAAAAAAAATCTACATCTCTCATTTTTATCAAATACATCACTAATCCCATCAACCATTCAAATATCTATTGAGCCTCTCCCTTTTATAATTGGATCGTAAAATTTGGTCTGCACCAAGATACTATATCAATATACGCCGAGGTGAATTTTCATTAAAAATATTGAGCTGACGCCGAGATATTTAACTGCAATGGTCTTGGGCTGTTTTAGGTGACACAAACAACAATTGACCACTCTAATGAGTAGTTTGCGGTCCCCTCTTATATTCAAACCACGATATTTATCACTCCGGGATAGTATTACAATCTACGCGTGGAAAAATTTTCATAGAATAATATTGAAAATCCACTGAGATATTCAACTGTAATGGTTTTGACGGGGCCGAAACTGGCAAAGCAACAATCCACCACTGTGATGAATATTGCTTTGCTCTCTTTGCGAATGAAACTCCCATTTCAGGATCACTCTGGGATAGTATTACAATCTACGCATGGTTCATTTTGTATGGAATAATATTGGAAATCCGCTGAGATCTTTTGATGCAATAGTTTGACAGGGGCTCCTACCATTTTATTGACTACATAATAATAATACTCTAATAATTAATAATGCTTTATCCCCCCCCTCCAATTGCTCGAAGACATGTAATGATATCAGGCGTATGTTTTGTGGCTTTTCTCTCGATTTCTTTGCTGCCTTGATATGCAGCTTGTAATGTTTAATACCGGCTCCCATGCCCGCAATGGTCGGTTCTGGTCTCCGCTTCTTAGCAGGTGGCATAAATATGTTCAGTTCATCCTCACAAGCTTTCACTATTGCATTAGCTGCATCATGGAGCTNGCATTTTCCAGTTGGTATTGTTGTGTTGATACATCCTTCATGGATTTAGCGATCGATGCATCTCTCACATGATCCGATATTATGGTGTATAGTGGGTGGGCAGGGGTCGATATATGTATGTTTTCTCCTTGGATGGTAATTGTTTGATTGACAAGGTGTTGTTGCGGCTGCGGCAGTTTCTGAAGCAGTTGCCTTGATTCCAGAGATGAAATCTCATCACCACCTTCCACAATCAAGGAGAGGAGCACTGATATTGGATGATTCTTCCCACTTTCTTTCCTTCTACTCATTGGAGTAGTATTCCATGATGGCAACCGATCCTGTCGATGGACTAGTGCGATCGACAAGCGCGGTACCACCGACACATACTTGGGAGAAAACGAAACGGCGGAGACTACGATGAGAAAGAATGCAACGCAACGAGTGGCCATGATTAAGTATGGAGGTGATGATAAGTAGTATCGATGCTAACCTATGCTGGCATGCGCTTGCCGGGTGGATGGGGGTGGCGTGCCGACTGCCGAGAGGGCAGGATGTTGCGTGTTGCGTGGTTTGTGGTTTTGGTTTTGCTTGGAATTCCAATTCAATTCTTTCTTCCACGTGCTTCCACATCGTGCTTCCACGGTCGGCAGAGGCACAGCTCCCGCCAAATTAAAATATATTAGAAGTCGAGTCAGCAGGGGGGAGTTCAGCGGGGAGCAGGAAGAAATGCCCCCTTTCCCGCAAATGATACTGGTTCCGACGCAGTGCACCGTTGCAGCAAGCTTCTGAACTCTGCTGAAGTGCAAAAAAAAAAAAAATCCCATCACAGACAAATGACAATTAATATTATGATATAATATTATGATAGGTCATGGCGTCGCGGCAAACGAATAATAACGAAATGAAGACCGAGCTGTGGACCAAGTGCACAATCAGTGAACTGCCGTCTTTGGTGGAGCATCCAGATGAACTGAAAACTCAAATGCAAGTAAGGTTGCAAATGAAAAGTACACGTCGAAGAAAAATGAAACGAGTCCGACCAACAACTTCAACTGCAGTCACCATGATCATTGCAGCCACTGCAACATTGGCCATTCTATACACACCCTCATCCATCGCCACATCCATTGCAGCAGCAGCAGCAGCAGGTGATGGTGGTTTCGATAGCACAGTTACCGATAATAATATCTCCGCTGATATCATGAAAGATGGGGATGAACTATTGTTGTCAACAAGCCAACGAACTTCCACCGCCAGCACAACGAACAATAAGACTGTCTTTCGTGTCTTCCAAACCCTGCCCCGAGAACCCACTTCCATGTCCCCTCACGAAACAATGCAAATGTATCGCACCATCCGTACGACACAGGCCATGATCTTTGCACCTTCGCAAAAGCAGAACCACAGTAAAAGTAGCAGTGGCAGTGGCGACACGGATGGCGAGAGGGGCAACAACAACAACAACAACAACAACAATATGAACTCGTTATTACTAGACGACAATGTCGAGTTAACACTTGATATTTACACTCCCTCCGAACGTCGAGAATACTTGGTAAAACGGGGTAATCGATGCCATCCTCGTAGCAGCAGTAGTAGTGGCAGTAACAATGCTGATGGAAATGGGGGCTTTAATGCCCCAAGCATTGACATTGATGAGGATAACAAGAGTTTGCAGTGGTACGATGTATTATCACGATATGATTCTCTCATGTCAGCGTCTGTCTCCTCTTTTGGCAAGGATAGGATAGCCAACACTTTGGAGGACTTTGCCTCACAATCCTCCTCTGGTTCAACATCATCCACAACCGGCAACAACAAGATCCTTTCATCATCGGCAGAACTAGAGCGTGCAGCAATACAACTCTTCAAATTTTGTGTCCTTTACAATGCTGATGGGCATGCCTATTGGGGTTGGGATGAACAACTTCTATTGCCATTCCGTGATGTTGTGAATGTCGATGTGAATTACGGAGTGGTCGCAAGTTCGACGGAAGGAGATGATAACAACGGTGAGATGGACAGCATCGTTCCGGGTAGTGAAGGTGGTAACGCTGCTGCTGAACTGCCCTTGCCTACCAACGATGCGGGATCCGACAGCAGTGGAAACTACATTCACGAATCCTTCTTGTCCATTTCGCCATACACTCCTGCCTCGTCCGAACTTTCCGCCATGATTCGGTTATTGCTCGAAACATCCGATGATACCCTTGCTTCCAACCCACTCCTTTTGCCACGTGAATTGCATCGATTGATCGTTGCAAAACAGAAACGAGACAACAATAGTGATAATATTGGGAATAATGCCGCAGTGGTTGCCGCTGCCGAGGCTGCTGCCGTTGAGGGCGCCACTGGGGATAACAATGATGGGAGCAGTGATGGTGAGAAGAGTAATGGTTCCACTTGGATGCTGTTGCGCAATAATTGCATCCCGTTGGCGGATTTCACGCACACATCGGCGGCGGCGGCGAATTCTGGCGTGGCATCATCTGGTAGCGTATTTGTTGATTCATCTTCGTCACCGTTCACCTTGACAGCATCGGATGTCTCAGCCTTTGATCGGTTGGCAGATAGATGTCCATTGTCCGAGGGTGGATACTGCTGCATCTCCTTTTTGCCCGAAAAGAGTAAAAGTAGTGGAAATAATAGTGGCAGTGATGCTAATAGAAAGGAAGATGCCGTTCAGCCAGCGATTCCGGTCATGGCATTGCGTCATCCAGTGGGTGGGTGGACATCAGGAATCGGAGAAAAAGATGACAACGAGATAGCGATGCCCTACAAGAGAACTGCACAGCAGGGCACCAGCAGTAACTCCAAGATTGGTGGAATTCCAGCGACAGACATGCCATACGTTGCCACAGTCCGTCTCGTAATGAACAACACGAACAATGTTCATCCGGGTCAGGCGACGAATTTTCCAACACATTCTGGCGATTCGCCCAACTTCTTTGACATTCTTTTCGAAAACGATTGTCTACCTTACCGAAAAGAGTGCCATCGCTGTCTCAAGGACGAGGCCAACGAGGTATCTGATCCCAAAGAATTGTCCATCGCCAATGCCTGTTCAAAGTGTAGGCTCGAATGTCCATGCTACTGCGACATACTCTGCAAGGTCCGCCCACCACCCAAACCCATTACGCGCGTCTATACTGTCCAACCGCCTCAATATCGCAAAGATCCCGAACGATTTGTCCCAAAGATTATTCATCAAACATGGTTCGAACCAGTGGAACGTGAAAAATATCCCAATATGAGTCGATTGATTGAGAGTTGGAAGAAGAGCGGTTGGGAGTATTACTTTTATGATGATGATACGGCCGGCGAATTTTTAGATACACATTTCCCACCGGAAGTACGTGATGCATACGAAAGCATTACACCCGGTGAGTGTGATGTCACTTTAATTATTACATCGAGTATCAAACCGAATTAAATTTCAACGTTAAAATTACTACTTGCAGGGGCATTCAAGGCTGATCTTTTCCGATATTGCGTGCTGCTCATTCGTGGTGGAGTCTATGCTGACATGGATGTGCTCCTCCAAACCAACTTGGATGATGCCATCGCCAACGACATCGGATTTATGACCCCGATAGATCAGGTAAGTTGAAAGCGTTTGATGATGCCATTCCTTTGAATACGATTTTATCCTCAAATGCAATCCCCGCCGATATCATACAGCCTGGCATCAGCATTGGCCACCGCAGCTGCCTATGGAATGGCCTCATTGCCTCCGCTCCCGCCCATCCCTTCCTCGCGCGCACCATAGAAATTGTTGTGAACAACATTCGCAATCGTTTCACCGCAGTAGATTACGATGATATGCTTTGTCCGAACCCCATTCTATCCGTTTTGCATACCGTAGATACACTCTTCACGTGCGGACCATGCATCCTAGGTGCCGGTATTAATAATCTACTGGGACTGCACATGCAAACTCAATTTGAAGTTGGAGACATTGACATTTGGCAACGCGAACGATCCCTGACAAAAGATTTACGCATATCGTCTATCCGACCCGATGATCCACGCCTCCTTATTCCAGGCCGAACTATCATCCTCGAGCAGAATAAGAACGACATGGGCGCGCATCGTTTCACGTGGGCCGATCGCCATCTCATCGTCGCTGCTACAGACATGCCGGACTACGACGACCGCCCACCTTCGAAAGAACATTATAGTAAGACACATGAAAAAGCGGGAGTATACGGGTTAAGGAAACTTTACACCGACACGAAACGCGCGAATGAGGAAATTCGTATCGTCATTGGAAAGTTGTAGAAAGGGAATGCATGATGGATGCTCCACTATTCACGTCAAGCCGATGACAGAAATAATGAAGCCCATCAATAGCACTGCAGATCTGATAAAAAGTCAATTGTTGTAGAATGCATGGGGGCCTAGTTTTTGAAGTACAACGCATTATTGTCTCTAGGAGTCTTAAGTGTTAGGTCTATTCTATGTTGTTGCAGGAGTGAGATAGAATACATCGAGTAAGAGATAGATAGCATCCTCTAGCGTCGACGATAGGAACATGTGAAAGGAAGTGCTGGGAAAAGACTTCCCATGTCCCCAATTATTATTTAAGCACGATCTATTATTATTTCGTCCCAATGACTTCGACTACTCTTAACTGACTGAAGTCTTGCAGACTGGACACGAGCCATTCGACATTAGCCAGCGATTTACACAACCACTGTGAAACCCGTGCAGGCACGGCAATGCTGTCCTATCATCACCCTCTCGAAAATCCTCGAGACATATTGAGCACTGACGCTTGTCCTCGGGCAACTGACGTTCGGGGTCTTCAATTTTAATGGAGGGCAATGACGAAATAGTTGTAGAGGAGGCGCCACGGTTTTCACTGCCGTCGCCAAACCTTTCAAGTAGCTGTTCGTAACTCATATTGTCAGGTTGGAGGAATGCTTGCTGAAGGTAAGGATGGATGCGATGAGCAACACGATAATTATTTCCAAGATTGGCTGTAGCACGACTTGAAGTTACGGTGCTATGATGTCTACTCCCAGCCCTGATTACCGTTGCATTGTGAGAAGTTCGATCGCTTCCCTGCCCACCGCTACCAAACGATGGAGCATGAAACGATTGTTGGGAAGGTTGCCTTGATGCCTCCCCCCCGTTTGCGCTTCCATGCGGTGCTCCATGGATAAGACTTGGATTAATGTGATAACATGCGTCGCACTGCACGTGATGCTGTTGGTTAAGAAGCGTGCAGCGAGGGCAAGGCCATGTTGTCATCTGTGCATCTTCCTCCTGTCGTGGTTCGGTTGCTGTTGAAAAATTGAGGTTTGAAGAGATCCCAGCAGGGAAACGAGGATGTTCTTGCGATTCGTGGCGAGTACCGGTTGGCGCAAAAGGAGGGGCATTGCGACTACTACTCTCCGTGCCAAACAAATTAGACGGCGACGGCGACGACGACGACGATGATGGGAATGACTCTGACATGATATTCTCCTCAAATCTGTTAAAACTCGATAGAAATGGTTGTCGAAGAGGTATAGAACGATTCGAAAAAGCAGCGAATGATGATGAAAACGATGGGTATGACTGAAATGGATGAGAGCGAGGTGATTCGACTGACGAAATGGATGATTCTGACATGGGATCGTCGACAACGACATCGTCATCCTCCTCCTCCTCCTCTTCTACTTCTTCCATGCCAAATTGACAATCGTTCTCCCTTGCACTAGTAGCAGCAGCAGCAGCCACGTTGGGCAGAGACTGCTCCGCCCACTGACGTGCTCGTGCCCTTGCCTCTTTCTTCTCACTCGATGACATTTTTCTAGTAGGAGCAGGATCAAGCGGAGAATTTTTTCTACGTGATCTTGTTCTGGCCCGCGATGATGAGTTTTTGGTGGACACTTTCCTAGGCGCAGCCGAAGCAAGATTCTCTTCCGCCCAACGACGTGCTCTTGCTCGAGCCTGTTGTTTCTCGCTCGATGATAATTTAATTTTAGACCTAGACACAACGGGAGAGACAGACGGCGAAGAGGAAATTTCAATCGGTGGATCCATGTCCATCCTTCGTGACGATGCTGAAGCAGCAGCCGCCGCAGTAGAGGTTGCAGCAGCTGTGGTAGTGGTTAAAAGTGGTAGACCTTGTTGACAATGAGGATGACTGTCATACTCATCTTCTGATGAAGATGAACAAGTGGAAAGGTCGATCATGTTGTTGTTCCTGACGCGTGATCGTGATGCCGCCGTCGCCATTATTTCAGTCGCACCCTGTCATTGTCGCGGTCTATCGTATGGTCAACGAAGTCTGTTTCTTCTCTTTGAAACACCAACTGAAAAGAAACGCGCAGAGCCCTGCAGAGCCGCCTCCTCTCGCATTTTCATTTGGCGCGAAATATTTGGCGGGAAGTGTGAAGCTCCGAATCTAAAAAGTTGTTCTGGCTCTTTGTTCGGGTTCTGCTGCTTGATGGGATGGTTGATGGCGGCACGTTGATTCACAATGCTCACATCGCACCTCGCACCTCACCAGTCCTCAACCATGACAACATCCAACTTAGTACAACCAGCCGCTGGCACCGCTAAAACAGTCACTAATGCTGCCTCCGAGCCGCCATCTTTCGTCTCCCAATCCACCGGTCCATCGCCCAATCTATCCTACTGTCCTCCACCCTATGAAACCATCCTGTCGGCCATTGGCAACACTCCCCTCGTGAAACTCAACAAGATCACACAATCCTCCTCGCTCAAATGCAATCTCTACGCCAAATGCGAATTCTTCAACGCGGGTGGATCGGTCAAAGATAGAATTTCGCTACGAATGATCGAAGCCGCGGAAAAGGCGGGAAGGATCCAACCAGGCGACACATTGATCGAACCGACGAGCGGCAATACTGGTATTGGTATTGCCTTGGGTGCGGCAGTTCGGGGATATAAATGCATTATCGTGTTGCCGGAGAAGATGAGTAAGGAGAAGGTGGATGTATTGAAAGCCTTGGGGGCGCAAATTGTTAGGACGCCAACGGAAGCAGCATGGGTTAGTCACGTTTGGAAACTTCTTTCATGTCATGCTATCTTACGTCGTCTGATACCCAATCATCTTTCCCACCCCATACCTACACACACTGTATTGTTTATTGTTTGTCATATTATTATTTCATTCTTCCCCCCCTTTCCATATATTTCTCCTCATCTCTCTCTCAGGATGCCCCCGACTCACACATCTCCATCGCACGCAAGTTACAACGAGAGACGCCCAATTCGCACATTCTAGATCAATACACTAATCACGATAACCCGCTTGCACATTACGATGGAACTGCCAATGAATTACTCCAACAATTAAATGGAAAAATTGACATGATTGTCGCCGGGGCTGGAACAGGCGGGACCATATCCGGCATTGCGGCAAAGGTACGAGAGCACAATCCCAATGTGACCATTGTGGGCGTCGATCCCGTCGGGTCGATACTGGCCCTGCCAGATACTCTGAATGATCCAGGTAGATTGCGAGCGTATCACGTCGAGGGGATCGGTTACGACTTCATCCCAGGGGTGTTGGATCGTAATCTTGTAGATGTATGGTACAAGTCGAATGATGTGGATAGTTTAGTCATGATGAGACGTCTCATTCGCGACGAGGGATTGTTGTGCGGGGGATCCTCCGGTGCCGCCGTCAGTGCTGCCATCCGAGCCGCCTCGTCGCTTTCCGAGGGACAGAACTGTGTGGTTATATTACCCGATTCGGTGAGGAATTACATGACGAAGGCGCTGAGCGATGAGTGGATGATCAATCACGAGTTTGTGGATGGGGACGTGATCAAGAAGAAACAGTATGGAAGTTGGTGGGCGACGAAACGAGTCTGTGATTTGGAGTTGAACACTCCTCTGACTATCTCTTCGGGAGTCAAATGCAAGGACGCTATTGCGTTGCTCAAAGGGGAGGGATTCGACATGGTTCCGGTTATTGACGAGGAAGGTGACATTTTGGGCGTGGTTACTGAAGGGAACATGTCAAGAATGATCATCAGCGGACGAGCTCAACCCAATACGTCGGTAGCCGATGCTGGCGTGATTTACAAGACCTTCCGTCGACTTGGAGTAGGTTCCACATTGTCAGACTTGGCTTCTGCCTTGGACTTCGAACCTTACGGTGAGATCTTCGATAATCGTTGTTTTTTTGTCTTGACAACATCTTAGTGAAAAAATGTCACTGATCTCGCATGGATAAATTATATATTGGAACGATTATAATCTCAGCATTGGTCGTCACTGAACAGCGATGTTTTGCTGGTCACAAGACAAAGCGACCCCCATCTGATAGCGATAATGCAGGAGCTCGTAGCTCAGAGTCAGAAAAGGAGACCATGACGTTCATCACGAAGAGCGTCGTTAGCGGTATAGTGACACGGATTGATCTGCTTGAGTACATCAGCAAAGGAGTGGAGGATTGATAGCGTGGTGTTGTTATAGTTGAATTCCATTACTGAATTAAGTTAGGTGTATAAATAATATTGTGAGGAGTCTACGCAGATACTGTTTCGAACTTCTTTGGAGCAGTGCATTCACCAGTCCTATATTTACGCAGAAATTCCCATGTAAGCATTGTTCTTTGCTTCTTTGCTAAATCGCACTGTGTCTGGAACAGAATCTTCCTGGGGTGTTTCGTTGAAGCGGAAGTTCTCCTTTTCGTCTTCGAGTGAAAATTTGATTCCCAAACCGTACTCGTGAGCGCTACCAAAACCAACATGACCACCATATCTTTTAGTATCAAATTTGCCTGTCCTCGTTTTGCATACATCTCTTGTAGACCCGATAAGTTGAGATTTCTTATGGAGCAAACCATGAAGCAGCTTTCTATCATTTTCCGCACCCACAAGACTAATAGTTCTTTTCACCTCAATCCCACCAAGCCCCATCGCCTCCACAGTACCCTTCTCGGCAAGAGTGTCAGCCCGCTTCTCCTCATGAACTACCCATCTTTCGTTCTTGCGAATGCGCTCTTCGCAATTAGCGATATCAGTTTCCAAATCATTCATGAGGTCGCCGAGCATGTCCGCCTGTGTTCTGACCACATTAGACACCCGTCTGCACGACTGACCAAACTTAAGAGCATTTGTTGTTTCGGAAGAATATTGATCATCCTGACTCGCACACACAATGACTGAAGTTTTACTATTGCCTCCTAATCCTGAGGAAAGTAGCATGGTAAGCTTACTGTTCGAGTATGGAACGTGTGATCCTCGCCCCTGTGATAGTGCTTTTACACATGAATTGAGCGCCATCAAACCGAGATTAATGTACACTGCCTCTCGCATTCGATCGCTCTTTACAAATCCCA
>JALLAX010000442.1:0-13033 GCA_036939555.1 Discostella stelligeroides
CCCCATCCAAATCAATTTCCAAATCCAGCAACTCATCGGCGGCGTCATGCATGCGCAACTTACGCAACAATTTTGCCACGGACGTACGTATTGTCTCAGATAATTTCTTAGCATCGTTGGCGCCGACTATTCCATCCTTAACATTAAAATGGAAACTTGTTTGAAGCGATTTCTTTGCATTTTTCTGAACATTATCGATCAATTCATCGGCTGGATCTGATCTTTCACCAATACCACTGATATCGTCCCCCTTGTCATGCTCAATATAATCATGCTCAACATTATCCCAAATTGTAATGGCAGGATTGAAAACAGAATCGATGCGGCTACGCACAATTAATTCATCCTCGGCATAAGCCCGACAGACATATTTTTGCCCCGTGGAGTCATGAATTGTAAAATGTGGCCCAGTGCTTCGTCGCACATCACTCGCCGCATTGTGCTTCGAGTGAGCGACGAATGATGATGACGATGAAGGTGACGATGTTCCTCCCAGTCTCTCCTCTTTGACATCACTTTTACCCTCATTTTCTGAAGGAGTAACGATGTCATCATCAGCATTCTCGGACGATTCAACATCATCATCATTATCATCATCAACACCACCACTATTCCTTCCTACTTCTTCATATATCAAAGGTATCCCTCCACTACCATCCTTATTTCCCACAACTAACCGTATTGGTAATGTGGCCAGCCGACTGCGCGTAGCCCGTCCCCACCCCCCCAGGGGTGCTCCCGAAAAGCTAAACGGATCAAATTTCATCATATCGTATTCCATGATATTCGATTGGAAGATGGAATTGTACATTATTTGTTCGTAGGTGGTTGTGGAGTGTATTATTTCATCATTACTCTTTTCGTTTCCATTAATGTCATTGGTGAAGGCAATGGTGGGATTGCGGGAAGATGAGGTTTTGTCCGTAGTGGCAGTCCCGGCAGCAGCAGCATCGGTGGTTGTTGTTGTTGTTGATGTTGGATGCATGGTTGGTGGATGATCTTGATTTTCTTCGTCAAGATCATCAGGAGGATGGACAATCTCATTGGTTACATCTAGTTGTTGTTGATTATTTTCCGTGACAAGGGAATGATGTGCCATACTGTTGCTGTTGTCATGATCAATCGCGGAATCAGCAACATTGCCATCATTGGGAATAATATCATCACCACCTTGAGTAGTGCCACTATCGGGAGCATCACTACTGGACGAAATCGTGTGCTCTTCGTCGAGACTCTGATCATCATGATGAACATTATTATCAGGAGGAGATGATGATGTGAGTATTGCCTCGTTCATGATCACTTCTTTGTCCTCCACGTCATCGTCATCATGGGTGGCAAAAACAATAGCAGCCGCTATCGCAGCTCCTGCCTCATCACGTTTTGACTCCTCCTTCTCCTCATATCCAACATCTCCCATCAGCGTATCACGTTGATCATCGATGGTGGTGCTGGCGACTACTACTACAGTTACAGTGGAATCGTCATCTTCGGGTTCTTCATGGTGGTCGTTGGCCAAGCTGTTCGATGAGACAGCAACAGTGGCAGCAGTAGAAGATGTTCCCGCAAGGAAGAGCACAAGTAAAAGGAGGGCAAGCACTGCGAATGTGCGGATGCGCCGTGGAATAGTAGGAGTTGGTCCTATGACGGTACTATTCATGGTCCAGCGGCGGTGCGGTGCATGGGTGTCGGTGGTCCGAGTCCGAATTTTATTCTCCTCAATGCAGTTTTGGCGGGAAATCAGATCTCAGTACTCAGTCTACTCAGTATCTACCAGTACATCATTATGCAATGGTAATGAATAATGAACCATGAACCCCCGGTTCTAACAACGAACTGGGCGTTACCGTTGCGGACTTCTTAATGAGAAGAGTCGGGACTAGAGATAGTACATCATTCTGGCCCTTCTCATCAAACCTCTGCTCAAAACAATGAACGACGATGATGGTATCATCATCATCATCTACGACTTATCTCTACAACGGATCGAATGTTGTTCCGAAACGTGTTCATCATGTGAAAGTTGTAGTTGAAGAAACCAACACTGTTACGACTATTCCCGACGATGCATTTGCAAACTGTCGATTCTTGATAAATATTGAATTACCCACAGAATTACGAGTGATTCGAAATGGCGCCTTTCGAGATTGCATAAAGCTGAAACGGATTGACATCCCAAGTACTGTAACAGAGATTGGAGAACGGGCATTCCATAGATGCATCGAACTGGAGGAAATTATCCTTCCTCAAGGTCTACAAAAATTGGGTGCAGATGCCTTCAGCGAATGCTGTTCCTTGACGACAATCAACATTCCTCCTCTCATCTCAACTATTGAGGAAAGCGTATTCACGGACTGCTCGCAGTTACGCACTGTCATCTTCTCGACGACGGGAGCGCGAGAAATTAATCGCGATGCATTTCAAGGATGTGAATCATTAGTATCGTTACATCTTCCATCCACACTGGAAGTGGTGAGAAGAGGATCGTTTTCGGTAGTGGGAATAATGTTGTTGTCTACGCTGAATCTTCCCGACTCGGTGAAGCACATCGAAACAGATGCATTCAACAGCAATGACTTTGTCAATTTCCGTGTGCCGCCACTAGTTACCCAGTTCGATATGGACATCTTTCGAGGACTGGAGGGCATCGTTTCCATCGAGCTAGCGGAGGTTGTCACACGAATAAGTAGTAGTACTGTCGATGATGATGATGATGATGATGATGACGACGACAATAGTGGCATAGAATATTATAACTTGCGGAACATTGCATTTCCCGTCGGGTGCAAAGTTGACGCAACCATCTTGGACAAAAAAATTCACTCCCTTGTCGATTTGGATGATTTGAAGCACAGGTTCGACGGATTACCAGTTCATGAAATCTGCTACTACCATTCTTATCGAGATGCTGCGACTGTAGTAAGGAGCCTGAAAATCGAAATCAGTCAACTAAGCGAAACTGCAAGTCATCAAGATTGCCTCGGAATGACTCCGCTACATATTTTGGCATGCTCTACGAAACATGATTTAGAGATGTATCAAGTGCTGGTGGGAAAGCATCCCGAGTATCTGATCGCGGAAGACAAATGGAAGGGCATTCCGCTACTGTATTTATTTTGGTGCAATGCTCCGGAAGAGATAATTCATTTTGTGATGGATAGTTACAATGCGATCTATCCACGATATGATATTCGATGGGAAAGCATGATTTTCACTATGGCCAATGCCCTTTCGCCTGTATCGCCCATTCAGAATCTACTCAACACGCACCAACAATATTTCCCAGAACAAATGTTTGATATGGAAACGTTAGTTTTGGCACTGGCAGAGTGTGACATACACTGGGCAATTTTCAACAAACGACGTATCAACAGGGAATCAATGCGGTTCTTGCTAAAATTTAGCCTTCAGAAAAGATTAGACTCTTTGAATAACAGAAAATGGCATGCAGAGTTGGAGGAAGATATTAGTTGGCTCCCTACACAGGTTAATGCGGCAGAAAAGTGCATAAAAGAGCTATATGATAAACTGAACTCATTCGAAAGGATTAAAGAGGCCACATCTCTTCTTGAGCTTGCACTATGGAAGGTAAATATTGCGGATCGTTGTCACAACAAGACAAGGATTGACAATGAAGTAAGCTACAGAAACCAGTGTCGGCTTAATTGCGGAGCGGAGATCATCATTCACAATGTTATGCCATTTCTCTGGTATAGTCTTGGCTAGAGCACTACCATTGCTTAATTTCGACTTCCTACAAGATTGACATACTGTCGAATGACCAACTTTCTCTATCCTTTTTCTTTCACTTCACTTAGATTATTTATCAATAGCAAATCGATTAAATCCTCCTCCACGAAAATTCTTTCATGCTTTTACTCCTACTTTATACCTCCTTCGACATTCGTTACTAAATCTTTGAGAGTGAAATGACTCTGACGCTCTGAGAGACGTGCTTGTGTCATCAAAATTGTATGATTGTGATTCAAGTCAGACGAAAATCTACACTGTTGCTAGGAATACTGAAGTGAAACAGACACAACTTATTTTAAGTTAATGTACTCCTCTTTTTCGCCCCGAGAGTCGAAATCCACACTAGCTTCTCCAATATCAATATCATCGTCGTAGTCTCCTTCATCATCCCGAGTGCCAAATATCAATCTATCAGTTATTCCATTTTCAGCCAATTTCCTCATAAAATTGTCCCTGTCTAAATATGGATAGTCACCAACCCATGCAACCGCAGTAGCTGTTGCAACCCCACCATCCTCAACTTCCGTACTTAAGACACAAAAATCAGTCATACCCGCCAACTTGTCAAACTTTCTGCTAGTGCTAAGTAGTACCCCAACCACATCCATATCAGGTTCTATTCCCAGATATTCCTCCGACATTCGACTGTGCACCTGCATTCCCCTCCCTTTATCATCTGATAAACGCAATCGTAACTTCCACGGAATACCCGTCAGACTCTCTAACTCATCCGAGGCCATGGTATATCCAACAAATTCACTCAAATCATATTCTTCATCACTTCTGGCGCGCACGTCATCAACGACACAAACATCCTCAATGCGTGCGACATAATAGGCTCCGTACAATCCACGTTTATCCTCTGGAATATTAAAAGCACCTCCCAGATCATTGTCAGAGACGATGTCATCATCCATGTCCATCCAAACATCTACCAAATCTCGTCCGCCCACCAATTCCCAATTCCGTTGATAAGCTTTGAATTCTGGACTCAAGATGGGCCAAAATACAAAAATGACGCCCATCAACGTGGCCAAGAACTGTCCTATAACAAACGAGATAAAGTAGGCAAACATGCTCCCGAGGAATGCAATACTAGCACCCTCAAATAGCGAATTGAAACGTTGTTGTGGCGTTTTACCCAAATATGTCACGTACTGATCTCCAGTGGGTGTGAGTTTCCCCGAGGGTGAGGGTAAAATGTCTTGCAGATCATTGACTGGTATTGGTATGAGTGACATGGAAAGTGGAGATGGTTGTTGTAGAGCATTATAATATCTTTGAGTCGATGTCCTCTGGTGGTGGGACAAATATAATAGTTGTAATGGTGTTGAATTCTGGTGTCGCTGCTGTTGCTGTTGTTGTCGTCGATTCGTAGTCGATTTCCTCCCTGAAAAGATTGGATGATAGACTCCAGTTGCAAAGGCCGTGGATTGATGGCGGCGCTGCCAACGAAACCCAAGACTCTGATCTATTGATTTCCTTTTCCGGATGATAGCATGTGGTTGATAGTGATGGTGTTGTTGCTCTCGTGCTTTAAAGATGACTGCATCGCAACAGCAACAACAATATTTTGTTGCCAGGAGTAGTTGAAGTTGTTGTGTCACCACCACGAGACCAGTCAGCGATAATAATGCGACGCGAGGCATTTCACATTCCTAGGACGATATATTATTTATATCTCAATGCCGAAGCACCGCTCGTTGTCATCATCGTGGTGGCTTGGTGTCGCCGTATCCAGTGGACCATGGTCAATGGTCATGATCATGGTCAGGGACGATTCTGGCGGGAACTCAAGACTTGCGCCGCCCCCGAAAAGCCCCGAAACTAGAAACCAGGTACGTAATAATGCGACGGACCGACAGTCAGTCAACTTCCAAGCAGAGTACCTACCATACCATATGGTACTAGATATCTACTACCTTTGACTTCAAGTGCAACCCTTTAAAAAACCAAGTTTCTGATTTCTGAGCACACTGAATTATTTAGGTATACCTGGTAATGATCTTAGTTCATCCTACAACCTGGAAACACAATGGGAACAAACCTGGTTTGTTCTACCACCTGGGAACAAACCGGGATCGTTTTACCAACTGGGAACTGAGAACAAACCCAGCTCATTCTGCCACCAGGGAACACCAACTGGAAATGAACCTGGCACATAATTCTCTTAACAAACATTTTTTGGAGTGGTGTAGAGAGAAGATTCCTGCTCAGAGTGTGCTCTAATAATGGATATTTGCCAAGGTATGATCATTCATTGGTACTTCGGAAAGAAATTATATTTATTCCACCATTTTAAATATATTTAAGTAAGAAATTTGAAATTTGATACTGAGAATACACTTGTACGAATCAATTTATTGAACTCCAAATGTAGCAGCCATTAATTTTTGCTGCTGGTGGATGCAAGTCCACTGTGGAGGAAATTTGTCACTGCATCCACCAGCGGTGGAGACTACCGGCTGCTACATTTGGAGTGTGTCTGACGCTACTTTTAAAGTTGCGTTTGAAGTTAGTCTGAGCGGGGTGCACCACCAAACCATGATTGACAGCTTCCACCTTCCACCTTCCTCCATCTACCAACAGATATGCAATGCAACACTCAGCCGATAAGCAGAGAAGTCGTTCAGACTTATCAAATGCTGGCATTGAAAAATGGCCAAGTTGTTCTATTTCCAAGTAGTTCTAGAACAAATTTATCCAGATTTCAAATTTTTTAAATTTAATCTAGAACAACTTTTGTTTGTAGAACACCTATGAAATAGAACAACAATTCCAGTTATCATTGGCATCCACATCACCAATGCACCAACTCACCGCAAGTCAAAAAAGCCACCAACATCAAACAAAAAACTTTCATGTAGTTCATCAAGCTCACTCAGCAATTATTCAGGTATTTGTGACAGAGGATGCAGAGGCATTGATGTTCATCATTGAGGATTGTCCTTTTTTCACCAAGGAATAATTTGACATAGATATGATGAATGTATTGGAGGAGATGAATGCCATCGAGGATGAGGAGGTGTAGGAGCACACCAATTGGGAGACGGTGAACCATGGAAAATGATGCAACAGAGGAAGTGGAGACATCAACTACTTTGTTGGGTTCCATTTTGGTACCTGATCCAAAATGTGGGTTGGTTCGACAATCTGCTAGGCTCCAAGTGCAGGGAAAGTGGATTGTTTTGGTACAGAGATGGGTTGGAAATCCTTTCTTTCAATCTTCTACCACCTTTGTTCAATGATGTGGAGAAGGGTAGGGATTTCCATAGGTTTTGAGCTAAAAAACAAAATCATCGATTTTTTTGTACATTACCGACAATAAACCATGCTTCTTATGGTCTCATCTTGCTCATCGGATCCATAGACATTGGTGGGTTGACTTTGATGTGGCTCTATCTGTCAAAAACTTCTGCAATGACTTGATTTCTTCTGTCCAAGTAGTAGTACCGATGCAGAAAATTTCCGTGCGAGCTAGATGTAGTACCTCGTTAAACTCAATAACCAACTTGAGAACGATGGTAGAATTGGTAAGAGTGCTGCTACCTAAAGTTCGGCAAGTAGTGCAAGCGACTACCATGGACACATACGTTGAACGTCGGAAATGATAATCATTTTCTAAACATGCACTAGAGTGCTAAAGAATGTCTCCCGCCCTATGAAATATTCACCACTCCGTTCACCCAGAGATCACCACTATATCCACCACTTCCACAACCATAATAATCCCACCTAACGTTGATAATGTGTCCCATTCCTCTTCTTTCCAGTATTGCACCACTTGACCAAATGCACAGCCTTGGTATGATCACCCTCGCCACTACCACCAAACCATTTCTTTTGCCCTTTTTTCTCCGCCAACATGGCAACCTTGACCATGCTACTGTCCCGCAATCCCATCTCACTCGGAGTACGAGGACGCGAATGAGAACGTGCTAATGACTGTTCGCGCTTCACAGATTCCTCGCGTTCCTTGCGTTGACGCTTGGCGGCTCCCTTACTTTGGCCACGACGACCTCCATCCTCCTCGCTGACTCCAGTAATGTCCGTGGTCGTCGCATCTACTTCCATCTTCTCGACATCACCATCACCATCAGTGCCACGTGCAGCAGCTCTGCTCTGGCGCCTCTTCTCCCTCGGATCATCACGCTCTCTCTTCCTACCCCTTTCCAACATTTGTGTCGCATCCACTCCCACTTTCGCCAATCGCTTCTCAATGGCACTCGCCTTCAGCTTGGCCGAATCGTCATGACAATCCTTCATGCGACCACGAATGACACGAGGCAATGCCGGTCGGTTGTTCCCCCCCGAGCGTTCCTTGTACGTACGTGCAATGGTCACGCGATCACGTATTTCCGCCACCTGTGCCTTTTCTAATTCGTCCAAACTAGCATCATCGTCCTCCATGCGTTCCATGTTAGCCGCGGCATACTCGGCCTCGAGACGATCTTCCTCCTCCTCCAATAATCGTAGCTTCTCGTCAATATCCGGATCAACATAGTCGGCAATGTTTTTTCCATCGAGGAATTGTGGTATGGCATCGAAGCGCCACTCTGGATCGTCGAGATCGTACTGTTCGCGATAGTCGGGTGCCCAAACTCCCGGCCCTCCATTTTCCCACATGAGTTCTCGTGCCGTCTTTTTCTTCCTGCTCGTGGTAGAACCACCACCGCCTTCACGTCCTCCCTTACCCATCNAATTCCTGCTCTCTCAACACGCTCTCAGGAATATACGCCTCCCGGACTACACCATCCCGTGCCGTAGGATAGAATACTTGCAATCGATTCATTACCGAGTCGGCCTTGTTCCCACTCACGCGGCTATCGACTCTTGCCGCCAGTAGCTTATCACACGCGTGATTCTTCACCGCACTCACCCCCTCTTCGCTAACGTTGCTCATGGTGAGCATGGTGGTATTCGGTCCAGCTTCCTTGACAAGTTCTTCGATCATGACACGACGATCGTGTTCCAAAGTTTCCCAAGGTTGGATGTCAATCTTATTAATGACAATAACAAGCTGTTTGTTGGCAAAAAGTGGTTGGATGGAGCGGAACAAATTGCATTGTTGTTCAATGGTAAAGCCACACTGTTCACTAATGTCCATAAAGTACAATACCGAGCATGTCAAGTGCGCCAAGGCCGTGATGGCTTGCATCTCAATGGTATTTCGCTGCTCGAGGGGATGGTCCAAAATCCCTGGAGTGTCAATCACTTGCCACCTCAAATACCGATAGTCGGTATGTCCCACGAACAGACTCTTGGTAGTGAAGGCGTAGGGTTGGACATCGACGTTGGCTCTTGTGATTTTATTCATGAAGGAGCTCTTGCCAACATTGGGTAGTCCACACATTAAGAGTGTGCGAGTGTTGGGATCCAATGCCGGAAGTCGCGACATGTGCTTTCGCACCTCCTCGAGGTAAGACAGCGAAGCCTTCTGTCGCTTTAGGATGGTGCACATGCGCCCCAAAGCCGCACGTTTGAGACATTTGCATCGATAGAGCGAGTCACCGTATTTGACCATGCGTATCATATCTCGCGCTACGGCATCGACGAGCTGTTTGGCCGTATTGATCTGCCCTAATGCCAGCTTGTAATGATCTCGATCGTAGAGTGTGTTGCACAAGTCGGAATAGAAGGGATGAATGTCGGACAGACGAGGGAAGTCAGCGAGCATTTGAGTGAGACGTTCCGAGATGGTCTGCTGGGTGAATTTGATTTTGCGCATGTAGAAATTACGAATGCGGGTGATCTTGTAGCCGGGATGGATGACTGTGGGCGTGCGGCGCTGGGTGCGAGTCAAGACAATGTCCACGAGGTCCGAGGCGCTGGGCACCGGGGCCATGGTTTTGAAGTTGTAGACGGGCATGATGGATGACTATGATTAAGATAATGGGGTGATGATATTATTATTCGACGACAGTGGCTTGATGATGAATGATGAATGGGTTCGTAGTGAAGATGAAGAATATGAATGTTGGGATTTTTTGTTTTTGATTTGTTGTGTCGACCACTGTGGACCAGACTTTTCTCAACTCTCTGATTGGCTGGGACCGCCGACACGGCCATGGCCAGACCCGATCTCCCGCCAAAATATCTTTCTCAAAATCTTCGAACCCGACGCATGATGAATGAAATTGATGACTCAGCGGAAAAGTGTTGTTTACGAATGAACAACATCATGCTCATAAAATTCGTGTATCTACTTCCGAGCCAGTAACGACAACAACATCAACACGATGAAGCATCTTAGTACTACCACCCTTGTATCATTAGTCATTACCGCCAGCAGAGCAACAGCATGGACTGTTGGATACCAACCTCTTCTCTTGTCTCCATCGTTATCGACTACTTTAGTGCATCATCAGCATTATCGTGGCACGCGTGAATCGGTATTGGCATCAAAGCAACGACATGATTATGACGAAGAACTGCCTGTCGTCGTCAGTGGTCGACGCGATTTCTTCCAATCAACTGCCACTACTGCTGCAATCGCTCTTCTTGTTGCATCATCTCCGTCATCTCCTTCGTTCATCGCCAACGCTGCTGCTCCCACTCCTGATGGCATCACCACCACTCCCTACTCCAAAATATATCAACCACCTCCACATTCCATGGATGGAAAAATTGTTCTCATTACTGGTGGCAATGCCGGACTTGGACTCGAATCGACGAAGCGTCTAGCAGCGGCGGGAGCGACGGTGGTCTTTACGTCACGAAATGAAGCAAAGGGAAAGAAGGCATTGGACGAAATTAACGAGTATCTTAGGAAACAAACCGATGATGCAGCACCATTACCCTTTGCGGGAAAGGTACTCATGACCTCATTGGACTTATGTGATTTGGACAACGTGAAATCCTTCAAGGACCGTCTCATTAGTGTTCTCGGTGATAATACAAAGAAAATTGATGTCCTCATGAACAATGCAGGAGTAATGGCCATTCCCGACAAACGACTGACGAAAAATGGTTATGAAACGACATTCCAGTCTAATCACTTGGGTCATTTTGCTCTAACATCCACGCTCATGCCTCTTCTTGCCTCCAATGCACGCATCGTGAACGTCTCTTCGTTGGCATACATGATTGCATCCAAAAAAGGATTGGAACTTGACAATTTGAACGGTGAAAAGGAATACGGACCTTGGTCTTCCTATGGGCAATCGAAGCTAGAGAACATTTTATTCACCAACGAGTTGCAGCGACGTTTGCAAACTTCGGAGAAATATTCTAATAACAATATTATGACATTCTCCCTCCATCCTGGTGCGGTCCAGACAGATTTGGCAAGATACATTATTGGCGAAGAAAAGTTTCAATCCATGAAAGAGAATGGATTTGGTAGTTGGCAGGAGAAGTTCGTAATGGAAAGTCTATCCAAGTTCATCAAGACAGTACAGGAGGGAGCATCGACACAAATCTATTTGGCCGCATCATCGAATATCCGTCCCAACGAGGCCGGCTCATTCTTTAATGATGGAAAGGCTATGCCGTTGCCGGGATTTGCCACGGATAGGACCAAGGCCGAAGAATTGTGGACTGTTTCAGAGAAACTTTCCGGAGTAAGTCTGTCGAGTATTCTTTCTGTTAATTATGGAATGATAGATATATTGTCATTACCTAGATATCATCTTCCTCCAATGATGGTGGATCCAACAAATCCACCATGCGAGTCAACCAAAGCAAACACACCAAACTGACAAAGTGACTACTCAACACATTAGTATTCGCCTGCACTACCAATACGTCCAACGGTTGTAATGTCTGTGACGTAATGACACTTCCCCCCAATCCAACAAAGCTTTGCATGGATTTCGCCACTAATGTTCCTATGATGTATTGTGCGCCAAGCACACTGGTTAACAATCCGAATAGATTGATGGATACGCCGAATTTAATCGTGCTTCGTAGTAAATTGGCAGCCTCGATGCGAGAAGTAGTAGTAGTAGATGATTTCAAATTATTATTGGCAGAGTTCCCACCACCACCGCGACGTGGACGAACAAATCGACGCGCGAGTCGGCGTTGTCCCCACGTCCAGATGATGGAGAGCGATGAGGCGGCAATGCCCAATCCCGGCAAAAAGAATTTACTAATTGTAGTTGCTGTTGCGCTACCTCCTGTTGTTGGCATGGTCATGACATTTCGCGCGAATAAGAATGTGATGGAACTAATGACTGTAAGTATGACTTGACTCCACCATGAGAACCAGGAGGATGCTCGAAGGACATTGGAAGTGCGTAGGATTAATGAATCGATTTCAGCTTCAGCTTCGTTATTCGTATTCGTATTGGATGAAGAAGATGTGGCGGAGAACAATTGATGAAAGGACGGAGCTTTATCTTTGCAAGGTATTGATCTCCTAGTCACTGGGATTGGTAGACGAAGACGATTGGACGATAATGCTGTGACAGCGGTGTTATGATGATGAAGTAGAAGATGATGATGGTTGATGACGTTGTTGCATGACCGCAGCGATCGTCCGACGACGACAGCAACAGTGGGCGGCGAACCCAATTGGAAGGAATGGACACCGCCAACAAAAATGACGACGACGAGAATGCCTGCTGTGAATGCAAATGTCATCGCAATCGACTGCCTGAAACTGAAACGATTACTAGTCATAATCATTATTCTTGGAGTGCGGCGGATGGGCTGAGAGGATGCCGTACTACGAGGAGGGATGAGGGATAGTATGGATTTGAATGATTCGGTTCGATTTGGAAGTAATTTTGTTCAATTTGATAGTGATTCGGTTCGATTGTCATCCAGACGAAATCTCATTCGTCTTCATCTGTCGACTCAAATCAGGTCCTCGACTCTCTCGCTGCTCGCGCGCCTTCCATAAGAGAAGTATCAAAATCAAAATATTATCATACCATTATACCATTCTTAATTTATTTTCGTCATCGTCAACAATACTACTACTACAAATGATACTACGAGTTCAATACGGGAAGAGATACATTATGAATCACCCTTGGTAATGATCCTATTTTGGTAGAGGCAGGTTATCGCCGATGTTATCATTGTGCCGTGCTCACTCCTCATGCTCATACCCTTACCTCTCCGCTCCGCCTCTGCATGCACCTGCAAACAAGCTGTTGGCTCTCCAATGCATTGCATTGTATGTTGTAGAGGTCTGGGGGAGCAATCTACCGCAGCGATGGGCCAGGTCATCAATATTTACCACAACGCGTGCATGGAGCTGTATCCATTGCCTTCCACCTCTCCCACATCACATCATGATTACAGTGTTCTCGTCTGGAGGAGGAGGAGG